>CAOGCB010415420.1:0-33059 GCA_948266635.1 Cnidoscolus chayamansa | reverse complement strand
TTGGGAACAACTTAAGGCGCAGATGCTAAAGCGATTCCTCAGTCCCATGGAGGGATCAGTAATGCAGAGGTTGTTTGCAGTAAAACAGACGGGGTCAGTGGCGGAGTACAGAGCAAGCTTCGAGCTCCTTGCCGCGTCAGTTAGTGATTTGGATGAGTCAACTTACACCACCATTTTTTTAAACGGTCTGGAGGATAGGATAAGAGCAGATGTTTTTGTTCTCAGTCCAAAAGGATTGAAGGAGACAATAGAATATGCTATAAGAGTTGAGCATAAAAACCAAATTTACAGCCCAGTGGGTGTATTCAAAAAAGGGTTGGTTCCTTATTCTAGTTGGGGTGATACCAAAACCATCACGTGGTCTCCACTCAGGGGGCCTAAAACATCATACCTCCAGCCCACTCAAAATTTTAACAACCCACAAACCCAAACCCAAATATCAAATAATCAAACCTCCCATTCCACACTAAACAGAACAGCCTCCTCATCGTATAACCCCTCAAACACCAAACCTAATACACAAAACCCTCCACCCTCCACAAATCCCAACCCCAAACTTAAAGAGGTTAACCGCAGCTGAGGCTCAATCGCGGCGCGAAAAAGGGCTCTGTTACAAGTGTGAAGAACGTTGGCATGTTGGTCATCGTTGTCCCAATCGAGAGCTCCACGTTCTCTTGGTCAGTGAAGATGCCGAGATAGAGGTTGTACCGGAGTGTACGGACTGCTAATTACTGGACTGCTAATTAAGTTCCAGCAAGTGAACAATCATGCAAAAGGATCAAAATACTAGTGCCCCATCAACACCTGCTCGCCTTCGTAATCGCAGGCGCTCCAATGAGGTTAATATTCTATCTCAATAAGTTGTGTAGTTTGTTTTGTGCTAATAGCATCCTTTTCAAATTGGTTTGTGTAAATATATATTTGCTTAGAGAGTTGTCTACATTATAAAATATGTAATATTTGAGGAAAACCATTACTAATCTTTTGCCATGTGGGTTATATTTTTTATGGTTCATTTGGGCACTCAAATTTAATGAAGGAGATCAATATCAATTCTTTCCCTATTTTCCCAGTGTGTTTGCTTAGATACATGAAAAATAAAAACATCCGTATTCTATCCTTGAGAAGCTATGATGCTTTTTCTGAAAGGTGGAGGAAAGTTTATTTTTGTTGCATCTCCCATCTGGTTTTCAGGTTGTTCAAGAGGTTACTAAAGAAAATGGAGGCCATTTACTGGTTAATGATAGAAACAAATACAAATCGATGTGGATCCGTGCATACTCAACTATTTGGATGATTGGGGGCTTTGTTTTGATTGTCTACATGGGTCATCTCTGTATCACAGCTATGGTGGTTGTCATCCAAATATTTATGGCAAAAGAGCTATTTAATCTGCTCAGGAAAGCACATGAAGATAGGCATCTCCCAGGATTTAGGCTTCTAAATTGGTAAGAATTGTACACGACTCATCATGTCCCCTGGAAAATATTTTTGCTTTTTGTACTATTAATTAACTAGCAAAAAAATCAATCAATCTATCTATCTATATGTCTCTTGGATTTTTTTTTACCTTTTGTACTATTAATTGCTTAGAAGTATATATTATTCCAAATCAAAAGATCTCTCTCTCTCTCTCTCTCTCTCTCTCTCTCTATATATATATATATATATATATATATATATATATAATGGGCGTAAAGTGTATTACTTTTGAATGAACTGAAAAAGACCATAAAATTATATAATATCAACACTTCTAATAGTTAATAATAATTTAAGTGGAATTCTTGACAATAAAATTATATATGGATGATAAAGACTTCCTCAATATTTGATAATCTAAATGTGGAATCCTGTTTATGTGTGAACACTTATTCATTGCCTATTCTAGTTGTGAATACTACAATAGGTGTAGACTAAAGATTTTTCAGTTATTATTGGTGCATCATTCTCAAATAAAAAAAGGGAAAAAGTTGTTGGTAATCATCTATTACCTGTTTGTAATTTTGAATTGTTATTATGAAAAGAATCTTGTGTAGGAATTGGTGAAAATGCTCATGCAAATTAAGTTTCATAACTAAATTGGGAGTAACTGTTTATATGCAAGCATATTTTTATTTAACTCGCATCTTTTGTTAAAAAATTTCTTTAATTCAAAATGCTAATAAGTTCTACATAACAATGTTTGGACATGTGCGATGCACAAACAAATTCATTGGTATATGTAAAGGATATTAAGTACGTAAATGTTTTTGGTTCCATTATCAGATTGTATGAACTACTTTATTTGTTCAACTATTTCTTAACTTGAAAGAAAATTGTAATCAAGTGCCATTGTGATTTGTGAGTGTGTTATATGCAATCGAATGCCATTATATGTGTGCACATGTGCGTATTACTCATCTTTTAAAATATTATTTTTCCACTGCCATTCTGCAAATTTCTATCACATTTTGGATTTGTCTCCTCACAACTTTGGGAAGGCATTTTAGACATGTTTCAAGTAAAATTGATCATGTGTAAGTTGGCACAGCAAGTAAACCCCTTTTCTTTACTACTTTAATCTACATTAGCGCATCTTGCTGTTAAAATTGTGCAAAAGATCTTGGTTATGCATATATACACATATGTGTATATGTAAACCTTTTTTATTACTGTAATTCACATTAGCACATCTTGCTGTTAAAATTGTGCAAAAGATATTGGTTTTATATATATGTATGTATGTATATGTGTATAGATATATATTATTGGGTATAATTGCACTAAAAAGCTAGATATTCAAATGGAAATCCCATAAAATTTATGCACTTCAAAATGTCGTTATTTCCATTTGTAAACCTGCATTGGCTGAGTTTACTGATTTCTCTGTTTTCTTGTCAGGCACTTCTTCTTCACTGCCATGCTATTTGTGTATGGCCGCATTCTCAGTCAACGGCTAGTCAATACTGTAACTTCAGACAAATTCTTGTATCATCTTGTGAACAGCCTCATCAAGTATCATATGGCTATTTGTTATTTCTTGTATATCGCAGGTTGGTTATATATGTTGTCTCTGTACTTTATATTTATGTGATATGCAACTAGCATTTGTGATGAGGGTTTCTTTTTGTGTTTTTCACTGAGTGTGCTTTTTGGAATGCCTTTATAGTGGCATGCTTCTGATATGAATAAATGTGTAAAATTGGCTCAGGTTTCATGTGGTTCATTCTTACACTAAAGAAGAAGATGTACAAGTATCAATTTGGCCAGTTTGCATGGACTCACATGATTCTAATTGTGGTGTTCACTCAATCCTCTTTCACTGTGGCAAATATTTTTGAGGGAATTTTCTGGTAACTCAAAACTTCTATTGTCAAGGAATTTTCACTTTTTCCTTTGGAAATTATATGTTAGCATTCTTCAATTTTTTTTTAATATTATTGGTTTCGTTATTGTTGAATTATCCAGATGTATTGTCATAGTTTTTGATGTTGTCGTGCTTTCTTTAGGTAGGTTTTTTTTTTTCTTTTAGTACTATTTTTGCCTTTTGAACTCGAACCATAGGTTTTATGTATTTAAATTTGATATGATGCATTGATGGCAATCGTACAACACTTCTTGTCTTCCTTATCCTGGGAATGAGTTTAAGGGAACTTATGCTGGGTTGTTACTGTTGTCTCCTTGTGATGTAATCTTGTCGTTGTAGAGTACTAGTGTCTGTGAATATTAGGTAAAAGCCTCCCACTTAGGGACAAGTAGTTTGAGAATTTCTAATTATTATTCTTAAATGAGTTTGGAAGTCGCCTTTATGAGTGCGAACCAGGGTGAGTTTTTCAAATTCACTCATAACTTAATGAACCAGGTGGAGTATGTTAGGATTCTTAGTGACCTGCTTGGATTTGTAATTAATATGTTATGGAACTATTAAAGTTGACTGTTACATACTATAGATGTAGATGGATTAATAGGAGGGAGATATGATTAGAATTGGTGGGAACTATGGTTGACTTAGTAAAAAAATAGTTAGGGAGCAGTTACCGAACTTCTATATAATTAGAAGTTTTGTATTCAAGAATATCAATCAAGAAATTATCCAAACAGTCACTCTTCTCAACTAATATTTCTCTTCTCTTTTCACCTATTCTCTATTTTCTCTCATCTATTCCAATCTTCTATTTCTCATCTCTGTTCTCTCTCTCATCCCTATTTCTGTTCTTAGTCCTTGTATATAACAATTGGTATTAGAGCTGTTAGATCAGTGGGCAACTATTGGAAACTGCTTCCTTGGAGTTGCTTCTATGGCAGATCAATAGTAGTCTTCCAAACAAGGTTTCTTTTGTTCTTCTGCCTCTTCCTCTGTTCCTTCATTCTTTCTTCCTTTTCCTCTCTATTTTCATCCTCCTCCTTTCTTGGAATCCTTTCTCTCTAAACTCTCTATCATGAAATTCTTTTTCTGCTTTCTTGAAATTCTCCATCTCTAAACTGTCTATCTTTCCCTTCTTTCTTTTCTCCTTCTTCCTTTCCTTTTTCCCTAAATTTCTCTTTTCTTGATTTTCCCTTAAAATTTTTCCTTCTTGATCTCTTTTCCAAGAACCAGGTCTTTATTCTTTTCTTTCTCAAAGTTCTTGAAACCTTTTTCTACTTTCTTCTTTCTTTTGTTTTTGGTTTGGTTACTCCTATTTTGTCTACTAGAAGTTCTCACTTTATGCAATTCAAGAAACTTGTTTCTTGAAATTTCAATCTAGGGGTTTTGCTGAAATTGGTACTCTTTTCTGCAAATTTCCCTAACATGGCTCTGAAACCCTTTTCTTGAAGTTCTTGTTTCCTCTACAATTTTTCTTTGCAACAAAATAGAATCACATTTTGAAATCATGGAAACACAATGTTAGGAACAAAAGTTGCTGGAATTGGAACAAAGAATTTGTGAAATTATTGATAGAGCATTTACAAGATATGAGGAAAGATGGGACAAATTTTGAAAGTAGTGGGATAAAAAGAGAAAATGGTAAAATTGCAAGAATCAATACAAAGGGATTTGGAAAATCTGACAACAGATTCCAATAAAGAAATATTTGATGTGCAAATGTTGAACTTAGATGACGAGCAAGTGAAAGATCATGTTCCACTCGCTGCTACTACTGTCAAAGAGAATTCAGAAGTGACCTGCAAGCCAAGAGGTAGATGTTAAGGCCCATACTTGCAGCCATGATGTGACTATTAAGAGGCTCATACTCTTAACCTGAAGATTTTCAGTTGTGATGTCTCAGAAAAAACAACCCAAGATGATTTTCAATGGTGGTGAGATAGATGAATGTGGCCTCAATTGATGAAAGCAGAAGGTGAACAAATAGATGTTATTCCATCCCTGATGATGTGCTAAAAGTTGACCAAGTTTTACTTACTTTGGGGCATTACTTTTGCTACTTAAGATTCTCTACAAATTGAAGGCATAAGTTGGATGGCTCAATGGTAATAAAGGATTATGAGATCTATTTTGAGTTTCATTGCTATAAGTTGGAGTGACTTTCCTCTAAGATTGCACTTCTCAAAGAGGATGAGTATGAGAAATGACCGAGAAACAAAATAAAATTAAATTAAATTTTTGTCTTTAGAGTTCGGATGGAGAAGGTTGGTACAGTAGCATATCGTTTGCAGCCTCCCTCAACAACCACTATTCACTATGTTTTCCATGTATTCTTGCTTAAGAAGAAGATAGGAGAGCAGCAGGTTGTTATAGTCAAGCAATTTCCTGATTTTGCCTCTTTTTGGGTCAAGAAGACCCTCCTCATGGGGAGGGTATTGTTACATACTATAGATGTAGAGGAATTAATAGGAGGGAGATATGATTAGAATTGGTAGGAACTATAGTTGACTTAGTAAAAAATTAGTTAGGGAGCAGTTACTAAACTTCTATATAAATAGAAGTTCTGTATTCAAGAATATCAATCAAGAAATTATCCAAATAGTCACTCTTCTCAACTAATCTTTCTCTTCTCTTTTCACCTATTCTCTATTTTCTCTCATCTACTCCAATCTTTATTTCTCATCTCTATTCTCTCTCTCTTTTCCTTATTTTCTGTTCTCAGTCCTTATATGTAACATTGACTTTCATAGCTGACCAGCAAGATACACGCTCTAGGGCATGTAGGACTTCCTGGAGCATGTCTTAAGGTGTATAAGATGCAGGAATGGGCTGCTTGAAGCTCCCTTCCTTGGACACAGCTTGGGGCATGTTCTATAGTGTCTATTGTGCCCTAGGCTGTGCTGAAGTCCTTTCCAGCTGCTAATTTCTCTCCTCTGAAGCTTTTTAACTTCCAAGGACTGATCACCTAATATGCTCCACATCACTAAACCAACACTTGTTATGAACACCAAACCAACAGGAACTAGAAAATTCTACGTAATAGAGTTCCAAAACAATTAAAATACTAATTAAATTTCATAAAAATAGAAAATTAGAAACATAAGCTTCCTAACTTTACAGTGGAAAGTATAATCAAATTATTTCCTAAAGTTCGTTTTTTGACTCCAATTGCACTGCATCGTTCTCTTTCAATTAGAATCAAGAATTACTTTTTGGGAGAACAATTACTCTTTATCTTCTTGATGATATCAATAAGATTGAAATCCTAAAATTTATTCTTTCCTTCACTTCTCCAAGAAATTTAATAAATAAAAAAGTCACAAATGCAATCCAGAGTCTCTTCAAATGTCTAACAACAAGCAAATATGATAAACTTCAACTTCTTATTGTCTTCTCAATGGTCTTTTTGTTCTTCTTTCCTTATAGACATTAATAAAAATTTTCTTACAAATATCATTAGATTGTATCTCTAGAATAGGTCGCATAAAAGTTTTCAGCACATTTTTATTATCTTGATTTTGACATGTGAAGTCTCAAATTCTCAGTAACCATAAGTGCATATTCTTCAAGCTACTCTTCTTGTTATTATTTGTGAAATTATTGCCTTCAATCCCTTTTGAGTTGTAATTACTTTTTGAGAACTTCTTTGTTACGGATACCATATAGGATGATTTTGATTTGATTAGGAATTTGATTTGTGTTAGGATTTTGATTTTTTGATTAGGATTTTGATTTAGGTTAGGATTTAGATTTGGATTAGGATTTAGTTAATTCATTCAAACGGGAAACTCTAAGTTAAGAGAAGTAAGAACTATAATTAATAGGAATTATTTTATGATAGGACTCTTTTGCAAACTCTATATATAGAGACAATAGTTTATTAATAAAGCAAACATAGTTTCAAAATCAAAATTGCAAGATCTAAGGCTTTCTTTCAACTAGTCTGAGCATTAAAAGCTCCTTCCAAATCATAGTGAGTCTAGGAATGTTGGTACCAGAGCTAGTTGTCATGGAGGAACCAGCACAATCATAGGAAGAATCAAAATCACATCTTTGGAAATTCCAAGTATAGAATGGCTCCATAATGGCACAGATGGAGTCCCAACTCCAGGTCCTGTCTCAGCAAGTGCAGGGACTATTGAATAGCTGGGGTTTAAGCCGCAACAAGAAAACAAAGGTAGGTTTTTGCAACAGCAGTGACAACAGAATCAGAGCCAAGAATGGTGGTAATATGTCTGAATGTTGGTCTTGCTTCAAGATATACGAAATTGGATTTTCTAGTGTTTGGTGGATCTGAAGATCCATTAATTTTTCTGCACAATTGTGATCAGTTTTTTTTTTTCTAAATAAGAAAATGCATGAAGGTGACGAGGTGGCTTGATCACATTTCACTTGATAGGAGAAGCACAGTTGTGATTTTACAAACTAAATCAATAACCAAAAATGACTTGGATACTTTCAAAGAATATAGCAACTTGAAATTTGGTCTACCCCTATGAGGAAACCTGTTGGGGGAATTAGTATAAGAGATTGTTGAAGAATATGAGAAACTTCTGTAGTAGCTTGGCACAAGTGACAATGGTGCGTGTCCACTAGCAAGTTGAATTTTGTATAGGAGGATTAAATGACGGCATATGCCTGGATGTGGAGATGCGAAACCCACCAAATCTAATTAGTGTCATGAACCCAACATTTGGGTTTTAAAGTTGTCATTTGAAATATATCAAGACACAACATATTCTGACTCAATTCTTAGTTCTGTTTGGGTTATCTCAGAACCATGAACAACCCTGATATAGTCTCTCTAATAATATCTCATCTAGTTGTATCTTGTAGAATTAATTATAGTCGAATTAGAATCTAGTTGTTAAGGAAAAGATTTAATCTTTGAAGGCACAAAGAATAGACATTGCACCAAAAACTTTCCCTACAAATTGCAGCACTTTGAGATGATATGCTGTTACTTGCAAATTTCTTCATAGTGGGGAAGAAAATCTGCAGGTACTTGCAAATTCTGATGCTGTGGGAGACAAAAACTGATACTAATTGTTGAACTGGTCGTTGCATCTCTTGTTCCTGCAAAACTTAGGAAGCTGCGCAACTTAAGATTTGCATTAAGTCGGATGCAGGATTGTCTTAAATGAATAATATGTCCCACCAGGAGCTTAGTTGCAAAGTGACCGTGTTTCACTTGGAAATTTGTCTCCTAGCATACTACAAATGGCTTTTAACTCAGCTGTAAAATCATGTTGCTGGACTTCAAGAAATCAACAAAACTTAATCAGTTGGGTGCAAGAAAACTACACTGTCAAGGGTGAGGAGAGATTAAGAAATGTTAGTTTAACCCTACTAATGCTAAATTGGTGTAGAACCTATATGGCGATCAAAGGACAAAGGAATAAAATGTTCAAAATCCTTATTAACTCTTAATTGTAAATAATATCAGAGTGAACTCTACTAAAGTACCTAGGTGAGATGTACTTGTAGCATAATAACTAGGCGTGCTGGTACTAGTATTCGGAGTCCTAACCAACACTAGTTAGGAGTATGCAACTAACACTAACTAGGAAAATTATGAACACCACAAATTCCTAAATAATACAAATACCACTCCCTAATTAAATTTTGTAAATTATATTGACTTAAAATTTCTAATTTTTCAATGAAAATTAAATCAAAATAATCCCTAAATTTAGTTTTCCTCAACTGCCAATGACATAATCAATTAGTACAGCTGATTATTTGTTTCATAGCTTGAAGCCATATGCTGCATTCTTAATTATGCATCTCTATTTGCTTTTTTTAAAGCACCAGTAGGATTATTTGTGCACTGAACTATAGCTAGATTCATTATGTGAATGGATCATGAATCTTGGTACTCATGCATGGCTATATTTTGTTAATGAAATGTAGGTTTCTTCTTCCAGCCACTCTAATTGTCATCAATGACATTTTCGCCTATATCTTTGGTTTCTTCTTTGGAAGAACCCCTTTGATCAAGTTATCACCAAAGAAAACTTGGGAAGGCTTCATTGGCGCATCTATTACAACTATGATCTCTGCATTTGTGGTGAGCATGGTTTTTGCTCCTTTATAATGACAATTCTGATGAATTTAACTGTTTTAATATGTATTTTATTTGCAGAGATGGTTTCAGTCAACATACACATTATGGTTGTTACACTTGTATCAGTCTTGTGCTTTTTCTGAGTTTGAACTATGAGGAGTACATTGCAGCTATATGTTAGGTTAGGAAGAGTGGGAATTAGAGAGAGAGATTAGATGAGAGTAGAACAGAAATTAGGTGAGAAGAGAAGAGAAGAGAATTATAGTTGAGAAGAATGATTGCTTAGCTGAATTCTTGATTGATCTCTTTGAATACAGAACTTCTATTTATGTAGAAGTTTAATAACTGCTCCTAACTAACTTTTGACTAAGTCAACCTTTAGTTCCCTCCAATTCTACTTAATTCTCCCTCCTATTGGCTATTAGTACCTCTACGCCTATAGTATGTTACACTATAATGGTCACAAAGAATTATTATGTTTTTGAGTAATACTTGCATATATATGATAAGATTTCTAACTTATGTGCTAATTTGCACTGCCTATAGGAAATTTGTTGGTTTGTGCCTATTCAGCGCAATAATATAGTTGAATGTAAATAGAGGAAGTTATACAATTGGTTACTTCAGGCTCATAATTTTCAGGACGTGTTTGTGATTTATTTGGTTTTATCATTTAGGTCTTTTTCTATTACAATGGCTTGTTTTTCTCACATTTTTGCAAGTCAACCACTTAACAGTATACCAGAAGGGTACTGATTTTTATCTTGGACTTGAGTCTTGACAAGAGAATTGTTAATTTTTAACAACTTTGTGCTTTTTCATGTAGCTTGCAAACATCATGGGGCGATTTCAATGGCTAACATGTCCAAGAAAGGTAATTAATTATTAGAGGAATTGCTCCATTTCCTTTTCCTAGATGGCATATTTTATATGTTTTTGTCTATTCCATATCATATCCATTTTTATATACTAATAGAACCTTATTTTGTTTATTTTAGTATCTCATCAAAGTTGAATTTTCCTAGAAGTTCATGTAGGCCTACTGATTTGAAAACTTATGAAACTTGTCTTTTCTTAATTCTATCTTCTACTAAATTTTAATTAATTTGGGTTTATATCTTTCAAATTTTCAAGGAGTTGAGGTATTGTGCAATTAATGATGCAATTCTCATGAATTTTATTGATATGAATACAAAATATTGACTTGATAGATGTTGGGCCACCTACTTTGATTTTTAAAAATTTTTAAATATATATGTTACGGATGCATCTTAAATTTGAATAATCAATTCACAGGTATTCACCCACATAGTTTAGGATAAATGAGATAATTAGGCCTTAATTCTGGAAAATGTTAGTCATTGTTGCATGTAGTGCTAGTTAATCGTGTAAGAAACTTGTGGTTTTGCAGGATTTGTCGAGCGGCTGGCTTCAATGTGATCCTGGCCCTTTATTTAAGGCAGAGAATTTTACTTTACCAGGATGGGTTCCTCAATGGGTGAGTAAGCCACCGTTGAATTGAATTTGAATAAAAAGACCTTTTTTTATTTGTTTAATTTTTTAGGCCAAACACACACTAAAAAACCTATAGTATTTAGATATTGTCCATCATACACTTCAATTAATTTCATGACCTGTTAGATACCTAAACTCTTTAATTTGATTACTTTTAAACACAAATTTGCTTAGTCAACAAAGTATGTGTTCATGCTATAAAAGGCAAGTGAGTTTAGATATGCCATCCTAGACTTACCACGACTGGACCCAACAATTTGAAATTGGTTCCTTAAAACCACATAGGTAATGGAAAAGCAAAAGGCAACCGTTTCCTCAAACCAGTATGTGCACAATCCTTCAAGTCCCAACAACTGCAATGGGTATGGCGTGCTTCTGAATTGGAGTTGGTTTCATAGTCGCACCTCATAATATTCTCATTCAAAACCTGTCCCTAATCGATTTTTTTTGGGAATATTCACTAGTGAGGTATATTGGGGACCCAAATTTTGACTGGGATATCCTCGCACATGCCAAGTTGATAACACTATTTTCGTGTGCCAAGTTATAAAACCATTGTCACTGGTACCGTTGTTACTACTATCTTTTGTTTCCTCTTAACTCATCAAAATTTTCACCTTCATCAACTAGATGTTGGTATTAAAGCTTTGGTTGGCAGAATGAGAGGGCCACTATTGAGAATGTACCTAGCCACAACCATGTGAACGACCTTTGCTACAACAAGATGAATTGACTGGGTGTAGAGCAAGAGAAGCCATATGTAGTCCTAGAGAAACTCGTAAAACCATCGACTTGGTAGGATAACCAAATGAAGTGGTGGCAGGGGTGTTCTGTATTAAGAAAATAGGCCGGGTCTAACTCCACCTCAAAAGTTAGCTGAAGGGGAAAGGGGTGTCCAAGGCTTTATATGTGGCACATGATCCATATTCCAAACAATGTGGGATTCAACGCACCCTCCTCACAAACAGACCAACTGAAATGTAAAACATAAATGGGAGGCTCAACATTCCATGAGAGGCTCTAATGTCATGTTAAGAAAATAGGTTGAGCTTAACTCCACCCTAGAAGCGAGCTCAAGGGGAGAGGGGTGCCTAAGGCCTTATAAGGGGCACACAATCCATATTTTCTCCTGTGGCTAAACTTACTTCCATTCATATTTATTCCTATAGCTGTTACACATAATTGGCCTTTGCACCAGTTGGATATCAAAAATGCATTTCTCTATGGGAATTTTTACGAAGAGGTTTATATAGAGAACTACTTGGGTTTGTTGCTTGGGGAAGTCAGATAAAGTTTACAGACTTTACAAATTCTTATATAGTTTAAAGCAAATTCCTCGGGCCTGGTTTGGGCAACTTAGTGAAGTGGTCCAAAATTTTGGTGTGAAAAAATCAAGTATGATAATTATGTGTTTTATAAGCATTCTGAGAATGATCTAATTTTGTTAGTAGTCTATACGGATGACATAGTTATTATAGGCAGTGATGTCAAGAAAATTGTCTCTCATATCCTTACTTAAATACCATTTTGAGACAAAAGACTTGGGTATGTTGAAGTATTTCTTAGGCATTTAAGTTATGAGTAATAAGCTGGACATTATTGATATTTATGCAGTAACTTGAGGGAGAGTGTTACAGAATGTGGTATTTGATATTTATCAAGAAACAAATAGATAAGAAGATAAGAGGTGGTTGATGTGTATAAGAAAATATAAAAGGTAGAATTTGAATAGGTTACTAATTTAGGGTATATTTCCAATATATATATGTACCAATCTCTTTATTTAGTATCAATGAATATTCTCCCATTCTTTCGACATTCTTGAAGGGTGAGGGTATTTAGGAAGAACAAGTCAAGCAAGATCTTTTCCTGACAAACTCAGTGATTATATCAGTACAAATCATAATTATCCTTATTGTTTACGTTAAATGGTACATCAAATAGATAAAAGAAGAGAATGGAAAGCTTAAGGAAAAATGAAGGGTTGTTGTAATCCAAAATCAAGAGCCTTTACTTCTACAACACTAAGAAGTGAGAATGTGATGAAAAATGGTTTTTGAACTTTGTTATTGTGCCACATCAGCTCATTGCTTGACATTGGCATAAAATGCACACATCATCGCTAGTGTGGATCACATATCTTAAATTTTGCAAATTTGTGTTTAAGAGAGATGAAATAAGAAGTTCAGATGTCTAATAGGTCATGAAATTAGTTGAAGTGTGTGATGGGCAAAACCTAAATAGTACAAGTGTCTTAGTATATATTTGGCCAACTTTTTATGTTAATGGTTTGCCACTTTAGACCAGATTTCAACCTATTGATGGCCCTAGCAATTGATTTATAGTTTCAGATTGATTTATTTTGTAATTATCAGTATAAAAAATTTAATTGTTTCAATATTGTTTTTTATGCAGTTTCCTTGGAAAGAGATCTCCATTCTGTCCGTTCAATGGCATGCTCTATTGCTTGGTTTGTTTGCCTCAATAATCGCACCTTTTGGAGGCTTTTTTGCAAGTGGTTTCAAAAGAGCTTTTAAAATCAAGGTGCACTCTTTGTGCTTCTAACATTCCAAAGAAAAGAGAGGAGTAAGGGTTGATATGATACTGGATAACCTTCTCAATTTTCTCCTTTTCAACAGGATTTTGGTGACAGTATTCCTGGTCATGGGGGTATTACAGATAGAATGGATTGTCAGGTAAGCTGTATAACAGTTTAGATGTTCATAGAGCATGTTGATCAGAAAACTATTATAACAATCTTAAACTCTGAAGCCCTTGAATTAATGAATTTAGGGGCTGATTTTGTGCTCTAGGATGTTAACACACTGGTATCTTGGCTTTACGGTGTCAGAAATAGGTACATCTGAGACGTACTTGTGAACTTCCTAAAATGAAAATATGAGGATATGGATGTATATTTAGATACAAGTGCTTAGATACATTATGTAAAGAAAATAAATTAAAATAAATAATTATAGTCTAACTAGATCATAAAAAACAACCAAAATATGTCGTCCAAAATACAACCAAATAACTATTTTTTATTTGAGAAGAAAAAAAAGCTATTTAACTATGCTCGTTAGCTCAAGAGAAACCAATGGTCTATTAATTATGCTTTTCATCTTTAGATATCTGTCACTGAGTGTCTGACGGCATGAATGTGTTTTAGCACCTATTTTATGTTGTATCCCATCTCATGTTATGTTGACACGGGGTACGGCATGGCAAAATGAAGAGTTAGAGGTCTCAATGGACCTCCATGATTATATCCATGTATTATCAGATTCAAAATATTGTAAATGCAAGGATGAGGTTGAATGGGTGCATGGATATGTTGAATTATCAGATTTAATTAGTATACTTTTGTCCTAAGCCCCTGCATTCCTCCTGCAAATGAATTGTTTTTATTTTTTATTTTATGTTAATATTCGTTCAAAGGTTCATGAACTTGCTTGTAAAAGAAAGCAGTAATACATAAAACATGTGATCTTTTGATGTGATACAGCGGTAGTTATTCAATTATCTATTCAACTCTAGCACGATCAGTTTTCTCTGTATATTTTTGGTGTTATCGGTGCATCATGTTGCACTTTTCTTAATATTTTTCAGGGCATGTAGGATTGTTAGAAATCTTTTCCATAATGTACATCCTGTTTGTGTTGCCATCTATTTGATTCAGGCCATTTTATTCATTGTTTAAGATAGGATCTGAAATTAGAAACATGTGTGATGTGGAACCCAATGTTTGTATCAATGTGAATGTGGAGATATATGCTTGAGCATTCTTGCCAGTGAGTTTATTTTTCCGTCATTCATGTTCTCTGGTTGATTTGATATTTTTTGTAGATGGTGATGGCCGTGTTTGCCTACATCTATCATCAATCATTCGTTGTGCGTCAAGGTGTCTCGGTAGAAATTATCCTAGATCAGGTAGGCTTATAAATTTTTCTATATCAATTGCATTTTGCCAATTTTCTTTCATCCCAAATGGTAAATGAAAATTTGTATACTTCCATCATTGTTTTCTAGATTTTGACAAACCTTGCTTTAGAGGAGCAGCATGCTTTGTACATGAAGCTTGGGGAAATCATTCGGGAAAGGTTGGCTGGACAATCATAGATTAGTGAAGGCCACGTATTTTATATTCCTAGTATGCGAAGCTATCTTACAACATGTTAGCCTAGCAGTGAAAGAAAAAAAAAAGAATTGTTTGTATATATTGTCTTTCCTGTTTCAGATCCAAGGTTCTCTAAGTGGAGGCATTCTTTAGCAAGTACAGTATATACAGCACTAACTGATTAATATACTTAAAACTGTCAGTAGGGGCATGTATTTTGAATTGCTGAAATTTGTAGTGTTATATTGCCAAAAATTGATTGTTTCCCATCTATTATCAAAGTTTGAACATTGGAGAGTAGGCAGGAAACTATTTGTTGCTGGATAAATTACAGAGCAATACTCGGTGGAAATTCATCTAAAATGAGCTTGTCAACAACACTGATTTGATGTATGTAAAATTGGGATCAAGAAATTCTATGGGCTTAAACATTAATGAGTTTTGATCGAATGATAACAATAATGCATCAGCAAAATTTCCTATACGGGCAAAATAAGACCAACTACGGGATATTAATGGGTTTAAGGGTTGTCTGAAAATTTTGGTTTGGCTCTTAAAAGGAAAATTAACAGTTCTGGATTATATAAAAATAAGGACGAAAATGACAAAGACGCGTGCATGAATGCACTGATTCTTGCTTTTGAAAGCTACGATAATGGGTTGAACAATGTCAAACAAAAATTATTTACGAGATTAGTTGTGGATGTAAAACAATTCAAAAAATAATGCATGTACAAAGAAAATGTCAAGTGGAATGATATTTTCTATTGCTATAGAAATGCCATTTTGATTGGTGATTTTTCATACCAAAATGCTAGCCAAATACTTACTTTTATAAGCATGGAAATTGTCATTTAAAATAGTGTTATCAATTACTTTTTAAAACTATAAAAATATCAACCTGAATATTAGTTTTGCTATTTCTTTTCTTTTCTTTGTCTTTTCTAATATATTTTATTTTGTGTTTGAATAGTTCTCTAAATTTTTATTATCTATATATATATATTACAGAATTTTATTAGTGTGGTACTTAATTCTCTATCTATTGAATACAAGTTTATATTCTAGAACTTTTTTTTTTCTATTATATACAACTAGTATTTTCTATGGATTTTAACCTATAGATATACTATAAATTTATATGATGGCACATGCAAATTCAGAAAACTAAAGGTAATGTATACAATAATATATTATTATTTAATTCAAGTAAATTTAAAAATTGACAATAATTCTATCCAAGTATCTTCTATACGGCACCGTGGAGGATTCTTTTGTATGATATAGATTTGTATTGATTTGGCCTTTTTGCCTTTATATTTGATTCCATATTTATTTTAAAATTCATTTCATGTTGTGGAATATAATAACAACTAAAATTTTATTGACATATGAAGGATGGTAAAAATTAAGTTTGGAACTGAAGATAAATTTTGCATGTTCAAAATGTGAAATTGAAATGGGGAGGAATGGAGAGAAAATAGATGAAATTTTTTTATTGTATTTTTGTCAATTTAATAAGAAAATGTATTGAGCAAGTGTATTTTGATTATTTTATAGTTAAACATGAAAAATTAATATAGATTTAGATGAAGTATTGAATTAATTAAAAATACTTTTAAAATTTAAGGAATATATATTAATTTTGATATAATTTAAAAATTAAATAAAAGCAATTCATTCAAAAATATAAAACCATCAAATAATTTTCAAAAATATTTTGAATATTTTTTCAGAAAAATTCCGTTTGCTCGCGAACGAGTTTAATTGCTAGAAAAATTATGTTGATTAGACGAAAAAGATAATAGTGTTCATTTTAAGCATGGAGGACTACATTCACGAGGCCAATTATTACCATGTATTTTCTAGAATAAATAAAACATGAAAAAACAAATCTTATTTTACCAGTACCTTCCATTTTATGTCCTAATCATTTAAAAGGCAGTTATTATGACACCATTAGTCATCCCCTGTTACAATATACATACACATACAAGAAATCGAACCTTATTATCATGTTACATAATCCATGATTTGCGATGTGTGGGAAGAAGATACAGCATGAATGGCTTTATAGAAGAAATCAAAATAATATAACATGGGAATGTAGTTTAAAACTTAAAAGAAAAAATTGTATAATGAATACAAATACAGGAAAGAAAAAAAAAAAAGAAAAAAGAAATCCTTTAAATATATAGGAGAGTAATTGGAAACCATGTTAACCATTCCACCACCTTCAAGATCTATGATTTCCCATCGGACCATGTTGATCATTATCTTCATCAGACCAACAATCTTAGTTCATCTTAAATGATCATTACCACCATTTGCACTAACTTTCATCTGTCACCAAAACTAATATCCCATTCACTATACGCTGCAGATGACGTACCATAAATGTCAACCACCACCAGTGTAATTACTAATTTACTACTATATTTTTCTTCATCAATTTCATAAAAAAAAAAAAAAACCTTAAAATCCAGCAGCATGGTGTACAATAAATCTCCATTCAGCTCTAATGCAACAAGGTTGTTTGCTAGAAGAAAAACTAATGGAAAGTCGGCATCTTTTTCCCCTTGCTTGTCCTATTGCGTGATCCACTAAGAGCTGCTTTAGCATTTGCCCATTGTTTTAATGAAGCATCATTCCTCATAAATGAGCATATCTCACCAATTGCAGTATTGCTGTCACGTGTTCGCTTTGTAGCTGAATTATTTTTGTTCTCTGTTGGAGCTGAAGCATTGTCAGTTCCCGGGACAAGCTGCCTAGGTTCTAGAGTTCTCTGGACGTCAATGTCCCTCATAATCTGTGAATCCATAGTACCATCTACAAGAGATTCACTTTTACCCTTTTCAATTGTATCAGTGTTCTTACAGTCTCTACTGTTGGCAATTATTACACCATGAGGTCTTGCAGACTCTTGCTTATCAAAAGCAACACCTGACAAAATATGGGTGATACTGAATGAGCTGCTGTTATTACTATTGACCAATTGTGTCCATGAGGCTTCGTGGAGCCACGCAGAACCTCTACCTGTCTTATTCGAAGAAGAATCCAGTTTGGCAGGATGAGATTCAGCAATCCCTTCTACTTCAATCTTTTCGACCTGAACATCCTGATTTTCATGCCTCAATAATTTCTTGTTCTTGCTGTTATTGGTGTTTGGTACACCACCAGATTTGGATTGCTCTTTCTTATCAGATGAAATTCCAGGAAAAATGTCGGAGATGCTAAAAGCACTATTGCCACTATCCCCAATAAATTTTTTCCACGAAGACTTTTGTGCACATGAAAGACTGGGAGCTGATTGTTTGTCACCTGACCCTGGTTCACTAACTTGAGCCCTTGGGAGAATTCCTGACCCATTTAAATGATCCTTGAAATTCCCCTTGCCTCTAGGAATGACAGATTCGTATTCATTTCTATTATTTTCTTCATAATTTCTCATCTTCTTTTTAAGCATGTCCTCAGTCGGTCCACCTTCAGGAGCTTTCCTTTTATTTAATTTCAACTCCTTGGTGGTGAGAAAACAAACAAAAGGTTAGAATTCAAACTCCAAAAAATAGCAATTACAAGTCAATGCCTCGTTAAAAACTTTCACACCATAAATTATTTTTAACATATGCCTGATCAGCGAAGGTTGTTACCTGTCCATTGCTCACCACATTAATTATGAGGTTATCTTCATCTGCAGTAGAATATCCATTGCTCTCATCAAGTAATGGCTCATTGGTCACTTGGATAGAGTAGCCTTCTTCTTTGGTCGATTCAATGTCACTATGCGCAGTGGTAGACATATTTTCCATCTCAAAGAGTTTATGCATCACAGAATTCATCACATCAAGTTCTTCCTTAGTCATCCCGTCTCCTTGTTCTTCCTGGACAGGCTTTTGCTTTCCTTCAGCATAATGGAGTAGACCAGAATGCTCTTCACAATCACAAAAATGTGTAGGAAGAGAAGGAACTTCAACACGCCTGAAACTGTACTTGTGCTTGCCAGTTCCACTGTATGATAGTGATTTCACCTGCGCATAAACTTAGGAATAAGCAAGCAAAACAATGGTGTGCTTGATCATGATAATACAAGCATACAGACACAAATAGGAAGAAGTAAAGATAACACAGAACAAAAGAGAGGGATCATCCAATTTTGTTAATCGATACCTTCTGTAGTCGCGGGAAAAAAATTCGAAGTTGCTTCTTTTTTGAACTCTGTTTTTCATTGAGATTTTCCAAGGACTCCATCTCCTTTCCCGGATCATCATTGACACTATTAGTATATTTATTACCAGCAAGCTGAGCATCTTCAGCCCATTCCCGTTTCAATTGGTCAAGATAATTTTCTTTTGCCTTCTCAAGTCTCAATCTCCCACCCTTCCAGACACACCCACTATACTGCATAACAGCAATGATATTCACATGATAAATTATAAAAGCACATGAATCAAATATGGAATGTCAAAATAAGACATAAATGCTCAAAGTCGAAATATGATTAGAGGAGCAAAATGACAAATTCAGTCTGCAAAAGAATAAATAAATCAAAGGTTGCACAAAGAGAACTAAATGTAAACAGTGGAATTCTCAAAATGGCAAAACAACCAATACCCAATAAAATTAAATTTATGAGAGAGAGAGAGAGAGAGAGAGAGAGAGAGAGAGAGAGGAATTTGGGACAGGAGAAGCCAACTAATAAATATAGGATTAACAATGGCACGCTGCACGACCAACATAGAAAGCAAAGATTGCACAAAGAAGACTAATACAGAAAACTGCAAGGCTAATACAGAAAGCAAAAAAATTGTACAAAGAGAAAACTACATATAACGATGGAATGCACCAAATGGTAAAACAGGGACCACCTAGTAACGAAAAAGGTGAATGAATCATCACTTGATGGAGCTTATTCAAAATAAAGGAGAAGGAGAGAGTTTTACCGTGCTGAAGAGCTTCGAGAGGGAATTAGGGGAAGAGGGTAAGAAGTCGAGGTAGGCAAAGCTACGGCCTTTAGTCCTGATGATGTCAATAGATTCAATCTCACCATTCATTGAGAAAATTTTGTGCAAATCATCAGTAGTCACGCTCTCCCCTAATCCTCCTACGTAAATTCTTGCGCTTGTTCTCGTGAAATCGTCGGCTCCTCCCTCCATAACTTTCTTAATTCTTTCTGCGGCGCTCTCCTCCTGAAGAAATAGACCTGCCCTTTTTATTCGGGGCTGCGCTTTATTTTAAAGGAACGAAGTATCAAAGCAGAAAGAAAATGATTTATTCTCTAATTTTTGTTAAGATTGACCGTAATTTTGTTTGAATGGACAGAATTAGCTAGTTTGGAGCGGACTATAATTTTAATTACCACTAAATATATTATATTCTAGATAAATAGTTAACTATTTAGTACACTTTATTAATTTTAAAAATTAAATAATAATTTATTTTAAAGTTATATAAACAGTTTAATTTTAATATTATAAAATTATATTTAAAATTTATAAAATAAATAAATAAATAATTATATATTAAAATTATAAAATTATTTAAAAATAAAATTATTTAATATTTTATTAAATAATTTAAATAAATAATATAATATTTTAAAATAAAAATTAAATAATGAACAATTTTAAAAATATTGAGACTACTTAATATATTTTAAAAAATATAATTAAATAATTAATTTTACTAAATTATAAAAATTAAATAATAATTTTTTATATTTATTGAATTTTATTTAAAAATTTGATTCAAATTACTTTGATTTTAACAATAAAAATCAATGAAATGGGGTCGAACATATATAAAAATATTATATAAGAGAGTATAATAGATGTGTTAGTTTTGCTTTAGTGATAAAATTCTTCTAACATGTAATAATAAATTATTATTTTGCTTTTATGACGTATTAAATAGATGGTTATTATTTTTAATTAAATTGAAAAAGATATTGAATATAACTAAATTTGTGTAATTCCCTTGGTTTCATTTTGGGTAAACAGTTCGTAAGCGAATATAATATTTATGTTATGTTATGAATATTTTAAATAGAGATTTATTGTACTAGTCCGTCTTCTCGGATCTTTATCGGTTTTAGAATTTCAATCACTCGAAGGTAATAGAAATTTTAACAAGTCGTAAATATTAACATTACGTAGATATAAATATATATTAACATATAATCTCATGCATAATAATAAATTTTGGTACAATATTAATATAAGAAATACTTAAATTTCTAGTACATATGTCTTACATTATACCCGTACACATAAACATGATAGACATAAATATAAGTACCAAAAATTCTACATAAAAATTTAACATTTACATGAGATTATAAAATATATTCATTAACATTAATCCTATAGACAAATTACTGATACAGCAATTCTGACCAACTTTGGGTCTTTATGTTGTTTTTGAGCCACCTGCTCAATAAGCACTGGAGTTACCTTCATCTGTGCCCCTAAAGCACCATTATTTGCTATCTTCAATCGAAGGCCTTCACCGATCAGTCTATACCATTCGGTGACCACTGGTCATCGTACTGCGGTGATGTGAAATAAACTACTATATGATTTTTTACTAAGGGCATCAATTACTATATTTACTTTGCCTGGATGATAATATATTCTACAGTCGTAATCACTAAGCAGTTCTACCCATCGTCCCTATCTTAGATTTAACTCTTTTTGAGTCATAATATATTGGAGACTCTTGTGATCTGTAAAGATCTCACATAATTCCATACAAATAGTGTCTCCACATCTTCAGTGCAAATATCACTGCAACCATCTCCAAATCGTGAGTCGGGTAGCTCTTCTCATGTTTTTTCAATTGTCTTGATGCAAACGATATGACTTTGTCGTTTTGCATTATAACACACCATAATCCCATTCTGGAAGCATCACAATATAAACTGTAGCGTCCCTCCTGCCGAGACTAAAATATTTCGACAGGCGGCGCTACCTTTCTTTTCAATTTTTTTTACAGTCGTATTAAAATATGAGCAAGCATATAAAATAATGATAACAAAGTAAACTCGCTTAATATTAACGTTCTTATATTTACACACCCAAAATATAAAGTCGCATTATTTACATTAATTACATTACGAAATTTAAGTCTCCATTATATGCCAAATATTACAAAAATATTTACATACTTCATGATGCTCGCTGTCACGTCCTTGTGTGGTCTCCGCAAATCACGGCCTCCGAGAACTGGTACCTGCATGTGGCAAAAACCAACACGTTGAGCATTTTTACTCAGTGGGTGTAGATAATAATAATAAAATAACATTCAATGTAAATAGTTTCCATTCGAGTTATTTATGGATAATTTATGTGGACTATTTCATTCATCAAGTTCTAATAATATTTTCAGAATATCTCAATCGTATAAATAATTATTTTCAATTCATAATACAATACATAATAGACCCTAGCCCCTAAACCCTATACCTTAAATCCTAGACCATAGACCCTAGATCCTAGATGCTAGACCCTAGATGCTAGACCCTAGATACTAGACCTTAGACCCTAGTCCCTATACCCTAG
Organism: Cnidoscolus chayamansa; assembly: GCA_948266635.1. NCBI lineage: Eukaryota > Viridiplantae > Streptophyta > Magnoliopsida > Malpighiales > Euphorbiaceae > Cnidoscolus > Cnidoscolus chayamansa. The sequence continues at coordinate 10,458 of CAOGCB010415420.1, read as the reverse complement.
ACCTAAGACCCTAGACTCTAGAACCTAGAACCTAGAACCTAGACCCTAGAACCTAGACCCTAGAACCTAGACCCTAGAACCTAGAACCTAGACCCTAGAACCTAGAACCTAAAGCTTATACCTTAGACCCTATATCCTAGATCGTAGACACTAGATGCTATACCCTAGACCCTAGACACTATGCCCTAGACCATAGACCTTAGACCCCTACACCATAGACCCTAGGCCCTAGGCCCTAAGCCCTAGACCCTATACCGTAAACCGTAGACCATAGACCATAGAACCTAGAACCTAAAGCTTATATTCTAGACCATAGACCCTAGACCCTAGATCTTAGACCCTATACGCTAGACCTTAGACCCTAGACCATAGTCCTTAGACCCTAGACCCTAGACCCTTACACCATAACCCCTAGACCTTAGACCCTATGCCCTAGACCTTAGAACCTAGACCCTAGACCCTAGACCCTACACCTTAGACCCAAACACAAGACCCTAGACACTAGACCCTAGACCCAAGACCCTAGACCCAAGACCAAAGACCTTAGACCCTAAACCAAAGACCCAAGACCCTAAACCCTAAACCCTAGACCATTAACCCTAAACCCTAGACCCTAGACCCTAAACCCTAAATACTAACCTAAGAACCTAACCCAAGACACAAGACCTAAGACCCTAGTCCCTAGACCCTAGATACAAGACACAAGACCATAGACCCTAGACTCTAGATGCTAGAACCTAGACCCTAGACCCATGACCCAAGACTATAGACCCTACATGCAAGACCTTAGACCTTAGACCTTAGACCTAAGACCTTAGACCCTAGACCCTAGACCCTAGACCCTTGACCCTAGAACCTACACCCTTGACCCTAGACCCTAACCCAAGACACTAACCCAAGACCCTAGACCCTAGATCCAAGACCCTAGACCCAAGACCCTAGACCCAAGACTAAGGACCCTAGACCCAAGACCCAAGACCCTAGACTCTAGACCGTTGACACTAAACCCTAGACCCTAGACCCTAAACCTTAGACACTAACGCAAGACCCTAAACCAAGACCCTAGTCCCTAGACCATAGACACAAGACACAAGACCATATACCCTAGAACCTAGACAATAGAACCTATACCCTAAACCCAAGACCCAAGACCCTAGACTATAGACCCTACATGTAAGACCCTAGACCCTAGACCTAACACCTTAGAACCTAGACCCTAGACCTTAGACCCTAGACCCTAGACCCTTGACCCTAGACCCTGGACCCTAGGCCCTAGACCCTAGATCCTAAACCCTAGACCCTTGACCCTAGACCATAGACACTAGATCCTAAACTTTAGAACCTAGAACATGGAACCTAGACTGTAGACACTTGACTATAGACACTAGACCATAGATCCTAGACTCTAGACCTTATTCCATAGACCATAGACACTAGACTATAGATAATAGAACCTCAATCATTGAAAAAAAATATATACCCTAGACCAAAGACCCTAGACCCTAGACCCTAGACCCTAGGCCCTAGGCCCTAGACCCTACACCTTAGACCCTAGACTCTAGACCCTCGACCCTAGACACTAGACAATAGACCATAGACCCTAGACCCTAGAACCTAAACCCTACACCCTAGACCCTAGACACTAGACCCTAGACACTAGACCCTAGACTCTAGACCCTAGACCCCAGACCCTAGACGCTAGAACCTAGACCCTAGACTCTAGAACCCAGACACTAGACCCTATACCCTAGACCCTAAACCCTAGACCCTAGACTCTAGACCCTAAACCCTAGACCCTAGACCGTTGACCATAGACACCAGACCCTAGAACCTAGACCATGGACACTAGACCCTAGGCCCTAGGCCCAAGGCCAGAGAACCTATACCCTAGACCCTTAACCTTAGACCGTAGACCCTATGCCCTAGGCCCAAGGCCCAAGGCCCTAGACCTTAGACTCTAGACCCTGGACCTTAGACACTAAACCCTAGACCCTAGACACTAGACCCTAGACACAAGACCCTAGACCCTAGACATATGAGACCCTAGGCCTTAGACCCTAGGCCCTAGACCTTACACCTAGACACTAGACTCTAGATTCTAGACCCTAGATCCTAGGCCCTAGACCCTACACCCTAGATAAAAGACCCTAGACCTTAGACCCTAGACCCTAGGCCCTACCCCATAGACCCTAGACCCTAGCCTCTAGACCCTGGACCCTGGACCCTAAACCTTTGACCCAAAACTCTAGAACCTAGACCCTAGACCCTAGACCATAGACACTAGACCCTAGAACCTAGACCCTGGAACCTAGACCCTAGACCCTAGACCCTAGACCCTAGACCCTAGGCCCAAGGCCCAAGGCCCTAGACCCTAGACCCTAGACACTAGACCCTAGACCCTAGACACTAGACCCAAGACACTAAACCCTAGACCCTAGACCTTAGACCCTAGACCTTGGACACTAGACCCTAGACCCTAGACCTTAGACTCTAGACCCTAGACCCTAGACCCTACATCCTAGACCCTAGACCCTAGACCCTAGACCCTAGACACTAGACCCTAGACCCTAGATCCACGACCCGAGACTCGAGTCCTTACACCCTAGACCCTAAAATCTAAAACCTAGAACCTAGAACCCAGGCCCTAGACCTAGACCCTAGACCCTAGAACCTAGGCCCTAGATCCTAGACCCTAGATCCTAGACCCTAGACCCTATAACAAAGACCCTAGACCCTGGACCCTGGACCCTATACCCTACACCATGGACCCTAGACCCTGGACCCTGGACCCTGGACCCTAGACCCTAGACACTATACCCTAGACCCTGGACCCTGGACCCTAGACCCTGGACCCTATACCCTAGACTCTAGAACCTAGGCCCTAGACCCTAGACCCTACTCCCTAGACCCTACACCCTAGACCCTACATCCTACACCCTACATCCTAGACCCTAGACCCTAGACCGCAGACCCTACACCCTACACCCTAGATCCTAGACCATAGAGCCTAGACCCCAGACCCTAGACCCTAGACCATAAACCCTAGAACCTAAACCCTAGACCCAAGACCCGAGACACTAGACCCAAGACACTAGACCTTAGACTCTAGACCCTCGAACATAGACCCTCGACCCTAGACCATTGACCATTGACCCTAGACCTTAGACCCTAGACCCTAGACCCTAGACCTCAGACCCTAGACCCTAGACCCTAGACCATATACCCTAGACCCTAGACCCTAAACGTGAGACCCTAGACCATAGACCCTAGACACTAGACCCTAGACCTTAAACCCTAGACCCTAGAATCTAAACCCTAGACCCTAGAACATAGGCCCTAGACCCTAGTCCCTAGACCCTAGACCCTAGACCCTAGACCCTAGAACCAAGACCCTAGCCCTGGACCCTGGACCCTGGACCCTGGACCCTACACCATGGACCCTAGACCCTAGACCTTAGACCCTAGACCTAGACACTATACCTTAGACCCTGGACCCTGGACCCTAGACCCTATAACTTAGACCCTAGACCCTAGACCCTAGACCCTATACCCTAGACTCTAGAACCTCGGCACTAGACCCTAGACCCTAGACCCTACACCCTACACCCTACACCTTACACCCTACACCCTACACCCTACATCCTAGACCCTAGACCCTAGACCGCAGACCCTAGACCCTACACCCTACACCTTAGATCCTAGACCATAGAGCCTACACCCCAGACCTTAGACCCTAGACCATAGACCCCAGACCCTAGACCTGAGACCCTAGACCCAAGACCCGAGACACTAGACCCAAGACACTAGACCCTAGACCCTGGACCCTAGACCCTCGACCCTAGACCATTGACCCAAGACCATAGACCCCAGACCCTAGACCCTAGACCCTAGACCTCAGACCCTAGACGTGAGACCCTAGACCATAGAAGATAGACCCCAGACCCCAGACCCCAGACCCTAGACACTATACCCTAGACCCTCGACCCTAGACCCTAGACCCTAGATCCTAGACCATAGAGCCTAGACCCTAGAACCTAGACCCTAGACCATAAACCCTAGAACCTAGACCCTAGAACCAAGACCCGAGACACTAGACCCAAGACACTAGACCCTAGACTCTAGACTCTAGACCCTCGACCATAGACCCTCGACATTAGACCATTGACCATTGACCCTAGACACTAGACCCTAGACCCTAGACCATATACCCTAGACCCCAAACACTAAACGTGAGACCCTAGACCATACACCCTAGACCCCAGACCCTAGACATTAGACCCTTGACCTTAAACCCTAGACCATAGATCCTAGAATCTAGACCATAGACCCTAGACCCTAGAACATAGGCCCTAGACCATAGTCCCTAGACCCTAGACCCTAGACCTTAGACCCTAGTCCCTGGACCCTGGACCCTAGACCCTAGACCCTGGACCCTGGACCCTGGACCCTAGACCCTAGACCCTAGACTAGACCCTAGACCCTAGACCTTAGACTAGACACTATACCCTAGACCCTGGACCCTAGACCCTAGACCCTAGACCCTGGACCCTATACCCTAGACTCTAGAACCTAGGCCCTAGGCCCTAGACCCTAGACCCTAGACCCTAGACCCTAGACCTTAGACCCTAGACCCTATACCCTAGACTCTAGAACCTAGGCCCTAAACCCTAGACCCTAGACCCTAGACCCTAGACCCTACACCCTACACCCTACACCCTACACCCTACACCCTACACCCTAGACTGCAGACCCTAGACCCTAGACCATAGAGCCTACACCCCAGACCCCAGACCCTAGACCCTAGACTCTAGACCCTAGACCATAGACCCTATACCTGAGACCCTAGACCCAAGACCCGAGACACTAGACCCAAGACACTAGACCCAAGACACTAGACCCTAGACCCTCGACCCTAGACCATTGACCCTAGACCCTAGACCCCAGACCCTAGACCCTAGACCTTAGACCATAGACCCTAGACCCCAGACCTTAGAAGTGAGACCCTAGACCATAGACCCTAGACCCCAGACCCCAGACCCCAGACCCTAGACACTAGACCCTAGACCCTAGACCCTAAACCCTAGACCCTAGACCCTAGACCCTAGACCCCAGACCTTAGACCATAGACCCTAGACCCTAGACCTTAGACCTTAGACCCTAGACCCTAAACCCTAGATGCAAGACCTGAGACTCGAGTCCCTACACCCTAGACCCTAGAATCTGGAACTTGAAACCTAGGCCCTAGCCCTAGACCCTAGACCTTAGAGCTAATATCCAAGACCCGAGACTCGAGTCCCTACACCGCAGACCCTAGAATCTAGAACCTAGAACCTAGAACCTAGAACCTAGGCCCTAGACCCTATACCCTATACCCTAAACCGTAGACCCTAGACCCTAGACCGTAGACCCTAGCGCCTAGACCCTAGACCCTAGGCATTAGACCCTAGGCCCTAGACCCTAGATCCTATGCCAAAGACCGTATACCATAGACCCCAGACCCTAGACACAAGATCTAAGACTCGAGACCTTAGAACCTAGACCCGAGGCGCTAGACACTAGACTTTAGGCCTTAGACACTAGACCTTAGACCCTAGACCCTAGACCCTAGATCGTAGAGCTAAGATCCAAGACCCGAGACTCGAGTCCGTACACCCTAGACCCTAGAATCTAGAATCTAGAACCTAGAACCTAGACCCTAGAGCTAAGATCCAAGAACCGAGACTCGAGTCCATACACCCTAGACCCTAGAGCTATGATCGAAGATTCGAGGCTCAAGTCCCTACACCCTAGACCATAGAATCTAGAACCTAGAACCTAGGCCCTATACCCTAGACCCTAGTCCTTAGCCCGTAGACCCTAGACCCTAGAGCTAATATCCAAGACCTGAGACTCGAGTCCCTACACCCTAGACCTTAGAATCTAGAACCTAGAACCTAGAACCTAGGCCCTAGACCCTAGACCCTAGACCCTAGCGCCTAGACCCTAGACCCTAGCTCCTAGACCCTAGACCCTCGGCCCTAGACCCTAGATCCTAGGCCAAAGACCGTAGACCATAGACCGTAGACCCTAGAAAAAAGATCTAAGACTCGAGACCCTAGACCCTAGAACCTAGACACTAGACCCTAGGCCCTAGACCCTAGACCTTAGACCCTAGATCGTAGAGCTAAGATCCAAGACCCGAGACTCGAATCCATACACCCTAGACCCTAGAGCCATGATCGAAGATTCAAGGCTTGAGTCCCTAGAACCTAGACCATAGAATCTAGAACCTAAAACCTAGGCCCTAGAATCTAGACCCTAGTCCCTAAACCCTAAACCCTAAACCCTAGACCCTAGATCCTAGAACCTAGACCTTAGACCCTAGACCCTAGACCATAGACCGTAGACTATAGACCCTAGGCCTAGGCCCTAGACCCAAGATCCTAGACCCGAGACCCTAGACCATAGAACCTAGAACCTAGACCCTAAAACCTAGACCTAGACCCAAGATCCAAGACCCGAAATCCTAAACCCTAGAAACTAAAACTTAGAACCTAAACCCTAGACTCTAGACCCTAGACCCTAGACCCTAGGCCCTAGACCCCAAACACAAGACGCTAGAACCTAGACACTAGAACAAAAACCCTATACCCTAGACACAAGACCCAACTCCCAAGACACAACAATCAAGACCCTAGAACCTAGAACCTTGAACCTAGACCCTAGACCCTAGACCCTAGACCCTAGACGATATACCATAGACCTTAGACTCTAGACCCTACACCCTGCACCCTACACCCTAGACACTAAACTCTAGACCCTAGACCCTAGACGCTAGACCCTAGACCCTAGACTTTAGGACGTATACCCTAGACCCTAGGCCCAGGCCCTAGACCCAAGATCCTAGACCCTAGACCATAGAACCTAGAACCTAGACCCTAAACCCTAGACCTAGACCCAAGATCCAAGACCCGAAACCCTAGACCCTAGAAACTAAAACTTAGAACCTAGACCCTAGACCCTAGACCGTAGGCCCTAGACCCCATACACAAGACGCTAGAACCTAGACACTAGAATAAAAACCCTAGACCCTAGACACAAGACCCAACACCCATGACACAATAATCAAAACCCTAGAACCTAGAACCTAGACCCTACACCCTAGCCCTAGACCCTATACCCTAGACCCTAGACCCTACACCCTAGACCATAGACCCTAGACCCTAGACCCTAGACCATAGACACTAGAACCTAGACCCGAGACCCTAGACCGGAGACCAAAGACCTTAGACCCTTGACACTAGACCCTAGATGCTACACCCTAGACCCTAAACCCTAGACCATAGACCCTAGACCCTAGACCCCAGAACCCAGAACCCAGACCCCAGACCTCAGACCCCAGACCCTAGACCCTAGACCCTAGACCCTATACCCTAGACATTAGACCCCAGACCCTAGACCATAGACACTAGACCCTAGACTCTAGACCCTAAACCGTGGAACCCAGACCCTAGACCCTAGAACGTATTCCCAAGACCCTAAACCCTAGACCCTAGATCCTAGGGCCTAGACTCTAGACCTTTGACCCTGAAACTTGGACCTTAGACCCTAGACTCTAGAACGTAGACCCAAGACCCTAGACCTTAGATCCTAGACCCTAGATCCTAGACATTAGACCCACACCCTACACCCTACACCCTACACCCTAGACCTAGACCCTAGACCCTAGACCCAACACCCTAGACACTAGATCCTAGACCCTAGACTCTAGACCCTAGACCCTAGACCTTAGACCATAGACTTTAGAACCTAGACCCTAGACCCTAGACCATTGACACTAGACTCTAGAACTTGGACCCTGGACCTTGGACCCTAGACCCTAGACACTAGACCCTAGACCCTAGACCCTAGACACTAAACCCTAGACCCTAGGCCCTAAACCCTAGACCCTAGACCCTAAACCTTAGACCCTAGACCCTAGACCCTAGACCTTAGACCCTAGACCCTAGACCATAGACCTTAGACCCTAGACCCTAGATCTTGGAACCTAGACCCTAGACCCTAAACCCTAGACCCTAGATCTTAGACCCTAAACCCTAGACCCTAGACCATAGACCATAGACCATAGACACTAGACCCTAGAACGTAGACTCTAAACCTTGGACCCTAGACCTAGACCTTAGACCCTAGGCCCACGGCCCACGACCTAAGGCCCAAGGCCCAAGACAATAGACCCTAGACCTTAGGCCCTAGGCCAACGGCCTTAGACCCTAGACCCTAGACCTTCGACCTTAGACCTTAGACCTTAGACCTTAGACCCTATACCATAGGCCATAGGCCCAAGGTTCTAGGCCCTAGACCCTAGACCCTAGACCCTAGACCCTAAACACTAGACCCTCAACCCTAGACCCTAGACACTAGACCCTAGACCCTAAACCCTAGACACTAGACCCTAGACTCTAGACCCTAGAACCTAAACGCTAGACACTAGACCCTTGACCCTAGACCCTAGACACTAGACCCTAGACCCTAAACTCTAGAACGCAAACCCTAGACCCTAGACACTAGATCGTTGACAATAGACCCTAGAACCTAGACCCTAGAAACTAGACCGTTGACAATAGACACTAGACCCTAGAACCTAGACCCTGGACCCTAGACTCGAGACCCTAGACCCTAGACCCTAGACCTCTAACCTTAAACTCTAGACCCTAGACCCTAGACACTAGACCATTGACAATAGACACTAGACCCTAGAACCTAGACCTTGGACATTGGACCCTAGACTCTGGACCCTAGACCCTAGGCCTAAGGCACTAGACCCTAGACCCCTAACCCTAGACCTTAGACACTAGGCCCTAGGCCTAAGGCCCTAGACACTAGACCCTAGACCCTAGACCCTAGACCCTAGACCCTACATCCTACATCCTAGACCCTGCACCCTAGACCCTAGACCCCAGACCCTAGACCCTAAACCCTAGACCCCAGACCCTAGACCCTAGAACCTAGGCCATAGACCCTAGAACCTAGACCCCAGACCCTAGACCCTAAACCCTAGACACTAGACCCTAAATCCTAAACCCTAGACCCTCGACCATAGACCCTAGACCCTAGACCCTAGACCTTAGACCCTAAACCATAGACCCTAAACCATAGACCATAGACCCTAGAACCTAGACCCCAGACCCTAGACCTTAGACCTTAGACCCTAGACCCGAGACACTAGACCCTAGACACTAGACCCTAAACCCTAGACCCTAGACCCTAGACCCTAGACCCTAGATGCAAGACCCGAGACTCGAGTCCCTACACCTTAGACCCTAGAATCTAGAACCTGAAACCTAGGCCCTAGCTTTAGACCCTAGACCCTAGACCTTAGAGCTAATATCCAAGACCTGAGACTCGAGTCCCTACACCCTAGACCCTAGAATCTAGAACCTAGAACCTAGGCCCTAGACCCTAGACCCTAGACCATAGACCCTAGACCCTAGACCCTACATCGTACACCGTAGACCCTAGACCCTAGACCATAGACCTTAGACCATAGACCCTAGACACTAGAACCTGGACCATGGACCGTAGAGCCTAGACCTAGTCTGTAGACCCTAGACTCTAGACCCTAGACTCTAGACCCTAGACTCTAGACCCTAGACTCTCGAACCTTGACCTTAGACCCTAAGCCCTAGACTCTATAACCTAGGCCATAGAATATAGCCCCTAAACCTTAGACCCTAGACCCTGGACCCTTGAACCTAAACCCTGGACCCTAGACCTAGACCCTAGACCATAGACCTTAGACCATAGACCCTAGACCATAGATCTTAAACCATAGATCCTAGACACTAAACCCTAGACCCTAGAACATGGACCATGGACCATGGACCGTAGACCCTAGACCCTAGACTCTAGAACCTAGACCCTAGACCTTAAACCCTAGACTCTAGATCCTAGGCCATAGAATCTAGACCCTAAACCTTAGACCCTAGACCTTGGACCCTAGACCCTAGAACCCAGACCCTGGACCTTATACCATAGACCCTAGAACCTAGACGCCAAAGCTGGTCGAGTAGACATGTTGCTTCAATGTGTCTGTTTGGTGGCAGTTGATAAAACCGGCCAAAAACTACCCTAACTGATCAACCAACTGCATCTAAAACTTCCAACATCAATTCTCTATAAATATTCATCTAAGGAAGCAAGAAAAGGGATGAGAAAATAGCAAAAAAACTAGAGAAATTACAGCAGAAACTTAGAAGCAATATTTTCCAGAATAAGCGAGAGCCATTCTAGTGATTAAGCCTAACAACAAATCAAAAGATTCCTCGAGGTGTGACGCCCTCAAAGAGGTAGAAGTGATTGGTTTTTAATCTTCTTTTTGTTCATTAAGATCTTTTGTTTGTTGTAGTTCATTACTCTTATCAAAACTAGCATTGTATGAATGTGGATTTTATTAATGAAAAGTTTCTTAAAGTTATGTTA
>CAOGCB010415417.1:0-13042 GCA_948266635.1 Cnidoscolus chayamansa | reverse complement strand
AATGATGAATTAAAATTTAGGCAGTTGTTGCCAAAAGGATGTGATTTGGGCTTAATGACCACTAACTATGGATTAGTAGGGCCATTTTTGCCATTCTATTTGGATCTAGCATAAACTCCTTGATTATTGATTAATCAGGCATTTTTTAGCTTAGATCTGCCAAAGGTAAAGCAAAAATGCAGATGATTATGCTTTAGAGAGTGTGGAGTAGAAGAGAATTACGTTATGCAATACTCAAAATTAAAAGAGTAAGGGTTAAAGAAGGTGTAGTGTACCTGATTCAGGAGTCTCCCACTGCGAAGCTTCAGCTTGAATTAATTAGTTTAGCAATTAAGGTGATCACAAATCAAAGAATAATGCAACAGTTTATGCACTAGGGAAAGCAGTAAAGAATTGCTTAGAGCAAGGAGGGAGAGTGATGCCGAAAACTCAAGGTGGGACCTGGAAAACGAAGCTAGAGGCTACTTTTTATAGGGAAACGTGCAAAATGGGCGGTAACCGCTGTAGTGCGGTAGGCCACCGCCGTAGGGCGGTAACTTACCGCTCCGTGCGGTAGGTTACCGCCAAGCGCGTGGGCTTACCACGCGGGGCGGGAGCCTGCTTGGTGCGGTTCACCGCCTTAGGGCGGTGACGTACCGCTCTGTGCGGTAAGTTACTGCCGAGCGCGGAGACTTACCGCGCGGGGCGGGAATCTACCGCCCTAGAGCGGTCACCGCTTACTGCGGTGTACCGTCTTAGGGCGGTGACTTACCGCTCCGTGCGGTAAGCTACCGCCGAGAGCGGGGACTTACCGCGCGGGGCGGGAACCTGCCGCCCTCGGGTAAGTCCGTACTGTTTCGGAAGCCTTTTCCGGGAGTTCTGGACTTCAAAAAATGATTCCGAGGACACCTTTGGGTCCATTATGATTTTCCGGTTGTTTCTAGTACCATTTTGGTATTTTTCTGGGATGTTTTTTGAGAGACCAACGGTTTGGTCGGAATATTTGCAGCTCGAAAAATAGACTTTTTGAGCCTTAAAATTCGAGTATTCACAGTCACTAAGGTAGGTATAGACCAATATGCCACCATATCCACTTTCTTAGGATCTACCTCTATGCTATTTTGCGATAACATATATCTGAAGAAAGATATACTTCTTGTCACACCCTCACCTCAGATTATGGCTAACTCGAACTGAGTGGGTGACTCTGGTACTGTTTATTCGGTTAATCCATTAAAATAAGAGATCATGTATCCACATAGTACTATAATATATTGCATATATATATATATATAAACATGTTCTTACAGTTAAACTTAATAACTTATTACATCTCATGGCTACTGCCAAGTTTGCTACTTGTTTCAAAATACTATACATGCCATAAGCTAAGTCCACAAATCTGAAAACAAAAACAAACCAGCTGTATCTCGCTCTTTCATAAGATCACATTATACATATATTTTCTTTTAGGATTTATGTTAGATTTATATTAATATTATAAGAAAATATAAAGAATTGGTACTTAATGGTGTTTATTTTGAAAATTCAGGTTTTAAGGACCTAAAAGCAAAATACAAGTAAATCGGAGGAGCTTCTCAAAATCAAAGAGCAAACAAAGGACAACATCTGAAGGCCGCCGGTCTTAGGCTGACCTATTATTGAAGGCTACCAACCTTAGGGTCAACCTAAGAGAAAAGCTTCTGCCAGCACCTGAAAGTCCCCGGCTCTTCGCCGACCTATATTCAAGGCCGCCGGCCTTGAGACAACCTACATTCAAGGACGCCGACCTCGAGATAGTCTTGAGACGGCCTTAAGCCAGCCTTGATTAAGTCCTCGGATATCCATGCAAAAATCTCTCCAAAATCCTTTCCTGATTGATTTGCTGACTTATTGCCTCATCATATCAGCTGTATCCTCCTTCTCCTTGGACTCTGTAAAAGCCCTTTGTGTGAACCTTGGAAATCATTCTTATTTTAGCTTTTATATCATTAGACTTCCCTTGGAAACTTTAGGAATTTGTCTTCTTTCTGAATCATTTTCATTGTTATTCCAACTTTTAGTTTTGAGAATGTTATTATGTTGAAGCTCACTATCGATTGAAGAATTCTAGGAATCATTTTGGAATATTGAAGTTTAGTGTTCTACAAATTCAGGGAAAATTACAACATTTGTTTCATTTCTATTATTTTATTTTCTTTTATGTAATTTAATAGTTTAATTTTATTATTCAATATGTATTCTATTGCATCTGTTCATTTAAATTGTTTTATGCAATCAACATCATAATGTTCTAAACCCTCTTTGTGGGAAACATGATGAAGCCCTAATTTAACTAAAATGATCATTGTATTTAGGTTATAAGATATATAGATATGTGGAATTTTCATATGGGAATTTCTAAAATGAATTGTATTTTATAATTGAATTCAGTTTATTGAAATCTAAATGACTCGATAGGGAAATTAAGGATTTATTAGGAACTCTTAAGTAAGATTAAATAATTTATGTAGGAGTGGCATTATTTAATCTTATTAGAATTTGACCTAAGTGTTTATGCAATGTTTTTATTTAATTTTTCACTAAGGGATTAGGAGAAATTATTTTAAAGACATTAGGCAATCATATAATTGAAAAATTTATGATTGTAATTTGGAATCCTCCATTAATTTTAACTAATGGGAGCTATTAAATTAAATCGGGGTTTTGATACTTTAAAACTTGAAAATGGATTAAAGGTTTGTCAATTTCTTATGAAAATCCACATAGCTATAAGTTATTATAACGTGAAAGCAATACAATTAGTAAAATTTTGGTGGACTTTATTTTCCCACCATCAATCCATGTAATTTTAAAACGATTCTCCTTTTGCACAGTTAGTAGTATAAGCCTTTCATATTTTTTTTCTCATCAAACATCATTGCCTAAATAATAGTAGAAATTGGAATACATCTAATACTTAATTAATCTTCGTGGTTTGACACTCTTCTCTCACTATATTATTTAATATGATCCGGTACAGTTGCTGGTATTTATTCACATTTTATTTTATATATCTTTTTGCGTGGATTAAGGTTTTGGCGCTATTGACGAGGATTGATTAATATTAGACCACTTTCAATTCTATTGTTAATTTAGGTAAAAAATTTTATTTTTGCATTGTGTGATCGTTTCTTATTCTTGTTTGCAGGTGTTTTATGCGTCAAAGTAGAACTACTAAACTTTTACCAATCAATCTTGAAATATAATGCACCTTACGACAACTTAGAAGAGAGCAAAGAAGAAGGGAAAAAGTTGAAAAGGCAGACAATAACAATAATCGTACTCGGGGTGTTTTTAGAGCACTTTGGGAATATACGGTGCCCATCAGTTCAGTTCCTACAATGAAAAGGTTTGCTATTCAAGCCAATAATTTTGAACTAAAGCCAACACTCATTTAGATGGTTCAATCAAATCAATTTAGAGGATATCCAAATGAGAGTACTAACGAGCATATTGCAATATTTCTTCAATATTGTAATATAGTGAAAATGAATAATGCATATGATGATGTTATCATATTAGAACTTTTCCATTGTCACTGAGAGATAAAGCCAGGACTTGGTTTAATTCACTGCCATAAGACTTTGTAACCACTTGGGCTGACCTCTCATCTATGTTTTTAAGGAGATTTTTCCCAACTGCTAGAACTGCAAGGTTAAGAAATGACATCACTAACTTCACTAAGTTTAGTGGTGAATCATTGTATGAAACATAGGAAAGATTCAAGGAGGCAATTAGAAGATGCCCCATCATGGATTGTCAAACAATCTCTTTATTGAGTTTTTTTTATCTCAGTCTAGATGAAACATTAAGGTCTCTGGTAGATGCTGCTTCTTGAGGAACACTAATGAGTAAGACTTATGAGGAGGTGAGTGTTTTGATTGATGAAATGACCTCTAATGCACACAATTGGCAAAATGAAAGAAGTAAGTCTAGATTAGCATCTGTTAATGACATGGACAATTTGAGAGCTCATATTTCAGCTCTTACAATCCAAGTAAGTAAGCTCACCTCTTCACCTTCTTTTAATGCTAATCAGATTTCATGTTGTGAATTATGCTCAACTTTTGAGTGCCCATCTGGAAACTCCTCCACCTTAACTCATGGAAAGCAAGTAAGTTTTGTCAACAATTTTCAAAGAGGTAATCAAAGACCTTATTCAAACACCTATAATCCAAGGTGGCATAACCATCCAAATTTCTCGTGGAGAAATGATAATAATGTACTTAAACCACCTGGATTTCAAAAACAAGGTCCTAATCATGATACCTCCCATCAACAAGGTCCTAATCACAATACCTCCTCTCAGTAAGGTCAGTCTAAAATGGAAGAATTAATATTAAGTTATATGCAAAAAAATGACATAATGTTGCAGAATCAACAAGCAACCATTAGGAATCTAGAGAATCAGATTAGTCAAATGTAGTTAAGTAATAGACCATTTAGGTCTTTACCTAGCAATACTGAGCAGAATTGTTGAACCTTTGTGTGCTTTGATTGTGATTGTGAAATATGATTGGAAGCATTGATTGGTGAATCTTGTGTGATTGAAGTGATTCTATAGAAATGTGGTTAATACATACTGTGGACATTCACTGATCATAATGAGTATGACAGTAAGGTAAGGCTTATGCACACGAATTGTTGAAACATGATATATGACAGTGCATATGATGATGTGAGATACATACAACATATCATACATGACATGGTGTGCTGGAGATGGGGATGACTCATGAGACTTGAGTAAAATACCACACGATGTATATACTTCTCATGAGACTTGGGAATTGCACAGTATATGTGGATCCATGAGACTTGGTTTGCATGTAGGTATATTCTGGGTAAAGTACAACGCATATATTCTGGTGAGACTCGAGTATTGCACATATATGTGGATTCGTGAGACTTGGTTTGTGTGCTAGTTTTGTGAGACTCAGAACAGATATCGTGAGACTCGGATACTCCTTATTTATTATAACCCAAAGATTATGCACAATCAGATTATGAGATATGGTCATTAGATGACAGGAGGATGGTGGGTTCATATCATAAATGCATTCACATCATATATCGAGACATCATACATTGAAACATTATATATATATATATATATATATATTACTGATTATATAATTCATTGAGTATGAAAATGATGGAATAATGTGATTATGTTGTGGATTTATGACGATGATGATATGAGATACTTGTCTGTCGATGCGCATGTTTTAAATTGCTATTATGCTTGCTACTTGTATTTTGTGTGTAACTTATTGGGTAATTGTACTCAGCGTTTATCCTTGATGAACGCAAGTGAGAGAAGTCAGCAGAAGTAGAGCAATCAGTAGACTTGTCGAGTTTCCCAGAGGTAGTTGAGCTATGCTTGTAACATATATCTCGAAGCTAGTAAGCTGTTGTATTTTATATATTTTTCATTTTGTAACTATCACAGTAGAGCAGAGGCAGTAAATGTATAATTAAATGCACAGGTTGTGTGAATTGAGAAAAACAACTCTAATAAACATGTAGATTTATGTGAATATCAATGTGTATAAATTTTTTGAAAAACTCTATATGTCTTTTAGGGAATATGTTTGTCTTATGATTTATATCAGGACTTGATAGGGTGAAATATGGCAGGTTGATTTTTTTTATGAAATGATAGTTTTAAAACAAATTTTATAGAGCAACGATCCAATATAATCCCTTACAGGTTGATTAGTGATTTCCGAAGTCGTAGTGGGAAGTCATTAGTCAATCTTTGGGAGGCATGTTCAGATAGGGGCGTGACAACCTATGCATTATTTCTTTACTTATGAGTTACTGTTCGATTAACCTAGATACTATACTGGGAAACCAAGTGATATTTTTCACTCTTATATGGTTTCTGAGTTATTTCCCTACTTCACTGAGTGATGCTTTGTTTGCATCCCTCGTTATCGAATCATAACTCTATACCGAGTGATATTATCATTCAGTGCTATCTTTCCTTACTTAGTCGTATGGTTTTCTCGATTACATCCATCAGCTACTGAGTCTTCTTGTTGACCTAGTCAAATGATGTCTTGTATCTCATCATTTATTTTATCCTTTTACCGAATTAGGGAAAATTTTTGGTAGCACCTGGGAATATGTTTAGGCACTATGACATATAGCAAGACATGTTCCAATTCGAGTGAAAGCCTTGGTTGATACTATTGGGAAAATGTTCATCGGGCACCACTACACGACTTTCTCCTAGTTTTTATGGGACAATAGCTCGGGTGTAAAGCTCAGGCGTGGGTATTGAAAAGGGAGATTCAAAATATGAAGCATTAACTGAGGAAAAGTAATGCAAAGTAGGAAAATAAATACATTTGAATAAAGAAGCAGGTTATTATACAAGCATGTAAGGGAAGGACCAAGTGTACCTCAAAAATTGAACACCAAACTTTAGACTCAGACGTTATTGGAGTATTTTTTAGAGCATAACTTTGATTCCACCCTGGAACCTCTAAGCCATAATTTTTTCGTTGCTAAAACAAAACATAGGACATAAAGTGATCTCCCTAGTGGAGTCGCCAAGCTGTCGTAAGGGTTTTTATGGTCGTCACATGCACAACTCTTACCAAAGTGAAAATAATTATTGCCACCTCAATTTTAAAGGAAATCAGAGAGAATTATTTTATTGTAGATAAGGCATGGAAAATGTTTAAAGAGATTATGAGCTTGGGTTCCTTGTACATGTGCAAAATGTTTTAGGAACCCTATATCATCCCTTAGTAGTAGGTGGATTCAAAAACTATGCTCATTTAATCGCATCAATACTTAACGTCTATGTCAAGATGCTTGAGTTTGAATGAAAGTAATTATTTCCTTAAACGCAGTGGCCGGACCACATCCTTCATAAAATCAAAGAGGTGGATTTGGAGATATGGAAAATAAGGAGAGGTATGCACAAATAAAAAAAGCTTAGGTCAAAGTGAAACAAAGAGAAGACCAATTACCTTAATTTAACCTTTTAGCGATTAATAGTCTCCTAGGCTATATCTTCAAGAATAACTCTTGTTTTCTTAGAGAACACTTTATGTTCCTTCGTTCTTTCTTCTTTAAAACCCTTCTCTTTAAAGAGTTTTAGAGCTTTTAGATACTCCTTCGATAATTTCCTATAGATAAATTTTTTTTCGTGGGTACCTTTCTATTAGTGTGAAGTGGGGTATTTATAGGGTTCCTTAACCCCCTCATCTGGATGACTTGTATTTAAAGGAGCCATCTCACGATTCAAATTTAAATGGTAAGTCACATTAAATTTGACAGTCGAATGAGTTGTATTTAATGGGGCGCTCGAGGGAAGAAATGACTAGAGTCTTTAATGTGGTGGTCGGAGAAGGAAAATACTATTTTGATCCAATGGGAATGGAGAGGGGTAGACAAAATCCTACGACTCCTGTCCATCGGACAAAATAGATATTTCCTATGCTAGCACAAAAGCTCTGAAACTTGGGGAAACAAATCACAACTAGGACTTAGGACCGTCAATCTTACTCCAATTTTTGACTTACAAGACTTTAACGGTTTAGATTAGGAAAAGGTCAGTTGACTTCGGTGGCCCAACACTGTCAATCATAAACAATACTCATAGGGAAGAAAAATGATCCACTTTGATGGTAAAGAGGAAAGCCAGGCATGATCGAGGAGCCTCAAGGTTCGAAGGGATGAGATCCGAGACTCTTGGTGCGAGGTATATCGAAGAGCATATCTCGAGTCTTACTGAGTAGAGAACTAAGATGAATGAACTGTCCGGGGAATGGTTTTTTGATAATGGTCGTGGGTATCGCCTGATCCACCAAGACCACGACTTGGTCGTTCGTGTCACAATTAAGTGGACTAAGGCATAGTGTTACAATATAGGAATTTTGTGGGACAATTTTGTAATTTTTCAGTGATCTAGGAGTTTTATCATTTCTTCTGGAAATTAGAGCTTTTTGATGTAGACCATTTAGCACTCAAATATAAAGTGCTAGGTCATTTTGTGTAGGGGGAGTGACTAGTTGGCCACCGTTAAGGACTGAGTCTAACTGCTCTGTAGGGCCTTTGAGGATTGTGGTGTGCCCATTAGGGTATTTTTCAACTTTGCTTTCATGCCTTTGTAAGTGATTCCATCCACCACAATGGGCTAGAGGTTTTTTTTTCATGGTGTATTGCCCTTTTTTATGAAACAAAAGAAGTAGCCCCATTTTCTGAATAATTCTGCCTCAATTGTGATATCGTGCTTATGTGACTGCCTTGTGTGTCTAATATGTGTTTATGTGATTGCCTTGTGTGGCTAATTTATTCTTGTGTGATTGCCTTGTATGGCTATTTGTGACAATGTGTTACTCTACTATTATTCATGTGTGAATACTATGCTTGAATAGGGCTTGCCCACAATATATTAACCAAACAATATGCATTTCTGTGCAGGTTCTAGTGTGAATTTGCTGGCTAACTTGTCTTAATAACATTCATGCCAAGTGCCACACGGTCCAGATTGTTGGTGAAAATCTAGGCCCATGACAGTTGGTATCAAAGCAAGAGTTGTGATCTATGAATAGTATGGGATATATGACAAAAACATCAGCATGCATTGAAGCCCTTAAGAAAAGGGTTGAGGAGCTTATGGCTCATATGATATGGGTCAGTACACATGAAAAAATTTATAATGGGCCTACAGAATCTCATCCCTCTCTTAAGCAAAGGAACAAGCGCATTCAGGTGTTGAAAATGAGGATTGAGCAATTGGTTATGCTGGTAGCTAGTTCATAAAATAAGGGGAGTGAGCTAACAATGTTTACGGCCACTTGTACGCAGTCAGTGGATACTATGATGGAGGATAGTAAGAGCAAGGTGCTATAATTCGAGGCGATGGCCTCTCGGGTGGAAGATTTCATGGATGGTTTGAGAACTCATCCCTAGTAGGTGTCATGGAGGAGGTCAAGGACGAAGTCCACTAAGCGGTGAACGTCCTCAAAAGTAAGCTGCATGAGCTTCCCTTGAAGGTGAATTTGTTACCAAAAGCGGCTGGTATAAGGTATGTTGTTGCATGCGAATGTAGCCAAGGTAGAACTCTCTAGCCAAAGCCTTTCTCGAGTGTTCAAGATGTGAAAGAGGTAGAAAATTTCCTCTTCGATATGGACTTGTTCTTCAGTGCTACCAATAGTGATGATGATGGGGATAGGCTTAAATTGGTGACAATGTATCTAAATGATGATGCGAAATTATGGTGGCATACGAGAAAAGATGAAGTAGCTTAGGGGCGAAATCCCATTACTAGTTCGATGAGATTTAAGTACGAACTGAAGGCTCAGTTTTATCTTATGAATGTGGCTTAAAATGCAAGGTGTAAGTAGGAGGGATTACGACATATAGGTTATATCCGTGACTATGTGATAAATTACTCAACGTTAACGCTAGATATTAAAGATATGATTGAGTCTAATAGAATAAATTGCTTTATGCAAGGGCTAAAATCTTAAGCCATGACGAAGCTTTTAAGGATTAACCTGCGGGACTTGAACGCATCGGTAGGTGCTATTGAGAGACTAGATGACTACTCTGACCATGGAGCAAAGGGAAAGTCATATCCATCTACAAGGATAGGCAATCACCTGCCCAAGTTGAATCGAGGATTGAGTAGGGGAGCCAATTAGGACATGGATGCCTTCCCTAATGAGGATAATAAGGAAGAGACTTTAGCACTTGTAGGAAGAGCAGGCTAATCAGCCACTCATAGGCAGTGGAAAAAGAGACCCTAGTAGTTGAATAAGGTAGCTCCAGGATCGAAAGTAATACCGTGTTTCCTTTGTGATGAGCCTCAAAAAGTAGTAGAATGTCCATATAAGAGTGCATTGAATATGTTGAGGATTATCCATGATAGAGAGCCATAACGACAACTAGAAAAGTGGGAGTTGGAAGTTCGAGACCCTTCAGTTGTTGGGGCTCTATGAGTTGTGGATTTGTTAAGGGATGAGGAACATATATGGGACACCAACCTAAAACTAATGTAATTGACCTGGCCATTATTGGGGTGCTGATGAAAGCTTTGTTGGATACTGGATTAACTGATAGTCTTATGGCAGAATTCGTGGCTATGAAACTTAAGCTAATACCTTAAGTAGATGTGAGAAAAATTAAAGTTGTGAACTCGAAAGCGCAAGATATTTGTGCGGTGGCTCAAAGAGTGTTATATGAAGTGGGGCCTTAGAGGAAAATGATAGATTTCATAGTTGCACCTTTGGATGACTTTGTATTGATAATCGGTGTGGACTTTCTCTGAAAGGTGCAAGCAGTATTGATACCCTATGTTGATTGTGTTCTCTTGATGGGTGGGGAACTATGCGTGATTCTCATTAATACTACGACCATGCAAAAGCGAAATGGATTGTAATGGTGTATCAAAGTTCAATACCGAGATGATGCATCATTGTTGGATTCAACACTACCCTTCCTTAATTTCTTCAAAAGCTATAAAAGTAATGAAAATGTGTTTGAGTTTTCTAGGTGGAAACAATAAGCAGAAGGAGTTCAAGGTTGATGATAGAGTGAAGGAAGAGGTGTCAAGCCAAGACAACCATCTAGTGTTAGAAAGCAATCCAACCTGTGCCAGATAACACCCTTGTGAATTAGATAAACACCAATAATGAGCAAGCAATAGAGTCAGAGTTGATCAACATCATGGTCTACAAAAACCTCTTATACACAGGGCATGTCAACAAGTGTACGAGCGCACTCGCAATTGAGCCAAAGTAGGGAAAAATAACTAACTTTTAATTGAAATATCTCGAACAGGGAGAAGCACCTAATTGAGAGGAAGAGTCAAGCCTCCAACCTCTGCACAGAAGATAAACGAATTCATCCAAGCTTAGTCAACAAGGACATTGAACAATTGAGTGGGGGAAAGTGTCACGAGTTAGGAATTTTCTGGGGCAATTTTGTGATTTTCTAGTGATCTAGGAATTTTCTCCTTTCTTTTTGGAAAGTAGCCCTTTTGATATAGATCATTTTGCACTCAAATATAAAGTGCTAGGTCATTATGTGTAGGGGGAGTGCCTATTAGGCTACCGATAGGGATCAAGACTAATTGCCTATTGGGGTATTCCTTGATTTTTCCTTCATGCTATTGTAGGTAATTCCCCCCACTACAATGGGCTACAGAATTGTTTTGATAGTGTATTGTACATTTTGATGAAATAAAAGAAGTAGCCCCTTTTTTGAGTAATTGTGTCTCGATTGTGATATCGTGTTGATGTAACTACCTTATGTGTCTAATATGTGGTTATGTGATTCATTTGTGTGGCTAATTTGTACTTATGTGATTGCTTTGTATGTCTATCTATAACTATGCATTGCTATGCTATTGTTCGTGTGCGAATATTATGCTTGTATGAGGCTTGCCTATACTATAATAATAAAACGATGTGCGTTTTTGTGCATATTGTAATGTGAATTTGCTGGCTGACTTATATTCATAGCATTCAAGCCAAATGCTACACAGTCTAAATTGTGTGTGAAAATCTAGGCCCTTGACATGTAGGCCTAATAGAGACACTTTTGGTTTGGTATACAGTAACATACACTTGCTCTCGTTATTTTGAATTTATTATTATTATGGTATTAATTTTGTCATGATACCTAGCTAAAATACCGTGTCGGGATATATATATATATGTTTATTATTATAAAATAGTTAATTATGATAATATGAAAATAAATGTAAGCATAAATACAAATTCACAAAACATCAAATAGAGAAGACTTCGTCAGTTTTTCTCATTTCTTAAAATGTTGCATAAAAGAAAAAAATGTAAAGATACTAATTCCACAATATAATTTACAAAAGTATACAAATTCTAAATAGAGGAAATACATTATATATAATGTATATGATGTTCTTAGGTAAATATCATATCAAAATAAAATTTATGCTTTAATAATTTTAGTATTATTGTATTTTCTTACAAAATATGTACGTTTTATTAAAAAAAATTTAAATAGTATTAAAAATATAATTTTAATAAAAATTAAGTTCTGATTAAAAATAAAAAGAAACTCATATACTTATCAAGACAATAATATGTATTTTAGTTTATATATATTTTTATAAATAAAATAACCAGCTTTGTGATTTAATTCTAAGTTAGTTAACCATCATTCTATATGAATATTTTAATTTGATAATTTTTTCTAATTTATAAAATTTTAAAATGAAGTTAAGAATCATTGAGAAAAATTACAGTATTATCTCAAAAGAAGGTAAAAAATAGCAATAGGTGGACTAAAAGTACAAATTTTGCGAAATATTACAACCTTAAAATACTCTTTGCAAAAGGGGAACTTTGTTCATCATCCCATGTATAATATATATGTTTATGATTTTGTATCAGCTGCTTTTATACTTAGCTTTTTTTACTTTTACAAATGATACAAGCACTAGATTTGGTGATGTCGTGGTGGCCCTTTCTCTTGAATCACTTTTGACTTTGCGGCTTGTTTGGTTGAAACAGAATTAGGTTGTTTGAAAGCAAATATTATTTGACCTTAACCAACTTCTTTGTCAACTTTTTGTTCTTACTTTGTTTGGTAGTGATTGAAGCACTTTTAAGCGCTGTGATAAGTGGGTAGGTGTTGATATTCTGATGCATTAGCCATGCTTTATGTGCACTTTGGTTAGGTCGCCAAATAACGTGGTTACTTTAGCTTGCGAATGCTTTCCCTTATACATATATATATATATATATTTAAGCTTATAAATATAGCATTTTTACTAACTTAACATTATGGATCTGAAAATTAAATCTAACTTAGCAATACTAAATTAATCTTAAAAGTCATGATGATATACTACTAGAAAACAATAAATAAATTTATTACTCTTGTATTATACGAGTTGTTGATATATCATATAAATTGATAAAATAAGATTGGTCTATTCTCAACCACATGAAACAATATATATACCCAATGTAATACAAGTAACGTGAACAATTTTGGCCTAAGTATCACA
>CAOGCB010415196.1:0-18974 GCA_948266635.1 Cnidoscolus chayamansa | reverse complement strand
AATAAAAAAATAAAATGAAATTAACAAAAGAAAGCAGTGAGGAAAAAACAAAGAAAAAAGACAAGGAAAATTTTAAAAAGAAATAAAAAAGAGAGAGAAGAGGTCACTCTAAATTACTTGATGCAAGCATGGACAACCGTTAAAAATGAATGTCGAACAATCATGTTCTTTAGATCTTGCTCAAGCTCTTCAACAACACTTTGAGGCAACTTTCGGATCAAGGGAAGAACAGAATCAATTATAAAGATTATACTCTCCAGTAACTGTGCAACTGCACGGTTGTCAACCTGGACACAAGCAAAAGCCAATTAGATCATAAAATTACCAATATGCAATTAGGATGACCTAATTTTGAATTTCTCTCTTTAAAATAAATAAATAAAAAAAAGGATTCTTCAAGGTGTATCCAATATTCCAAATTGAAAATATAAGATGCCTACCATGACAAATGTTAAGGCGCACCATTAGATTGAAAAAATCCACTTTTATACAAAGACGGCTACTATACACATCCTACTCAATTCAAAAATCACAGGTATACTTCTAAAACTTATTATTAGGGCAGATTATTTTTAGCAAGTAAGCAACTAAAAGTACAAAGTATCCCTTCCCTGCCAAATCAAGGTCCTTGTATAGAAATATAAACTGCTAAGAAACTTCCACATTTACACATGATAAAGATGCTCTTGAAATTAGAATATCATATTTGTAATCACAACCCCAAAACTGTTACCATTGCACAAATAATGGGTCCCTTATTTAGCAATTCTCCAAGTGCAACCTCCACAAAGCTCTTTTACTTATTTACTTGATAATGGTGTAATGGCTCCTTATTCAATAGATGGTGGCCTAGATAATATTAGAGGTTAATTTCAGACAGCTTCACTTACGCATTCTTTCCAATACTGTTATTTGAAGCTACGCAATCACTATAACTAGCATTTTTATGCCATCCGGCAATATCAGATAAGCACATATTATCAGGAAGCAAACTTCAGATCACCTGACTCTTGAGATATGGCTGCAGTGTGACTACAAACTGGGAAGGATCAGAAGCTGGCGCACAAAGTGTAGCATCCACAACACAGAATGCATGCAATGCCAGCACATAAGGTAGTGTGTGTACTTCCCCCTCCTCACTGCTCATTTCTTCCACCTGACAGAACAAATTTCCAAATAAGTTTCTCAAGACCAAAAAAAACACATATACATTCACAAGTAAGAATGATACCTGCAATATCCTTTCTAGTAAGCACTTGCACATCAACTCACAGCGCTTACGAACTGATGCAAGTGATACAGGATTGATTCCAGCAGCTTTAGCTGATTGTGGGAAAAAATCAAGGGCTAGGTTGTGCCTAATGACAGTGACAAGAAGCTGATGATTTGGCATCTTCCTTAGCATCTCAACAATTTGCTCAGTCTTCTTAGCCACATCCAAGGGCACAGAACTACCATCTCCAAAATATTGTGTCTGCAAACCCGATTGTTCCTCGAACCAGAACTCATAAAATGTCTTGCAAACAAGATCCTGGTCAAGAGAATTATAGATGATGAAGTAGAATTAGGGAAGCAAACAACTTTTCATGCACACGCTTGGTATTCCAAAAATGAAATCAATGACAATATCATGAAATCATTATGAAAAGAAATGACTCAGCAATAAGACAATGGCACTGCTAGCGGTAACAATGATAAAAGTTGACGCATAGCCCATGGGATTTTCACTACCCCAAAAGGATAGATTAAGAAATGCAGATAAACAAGGACAATCATGTAATATAATTGCATAAGAATATAACACCAGAAAGATGGACAATCACTGAAAGATAGCATTTGCAAGTGTCTAATAATTATTTACGAACTCGTCTCATTTGCTTCCAAATTACCTGAATACTTGACTCATCATCGCTAATGCGAGATATGATCTCAATGCAAGCAGTTGTAAATTCAGAGAAGCTAGCATTTGAGGTGCACATATCTCGTATAATTTTGATAGCTCGTTTTCGAACACTCACTCCTGTATCTTTTATCCTCTCAGCAACTTTCTCAAAATACTGCAATAACAATAACTAAGCCTTAATCATAGCTAGCTGAGGTTTTTGAGAAAACATGTCCCACAAATATAAATAAACAAGTGAATTTAGTTTGACAAACCTTCAGTCCAACATCAGGATGTGAAGCAATGTGCCTACCAACAAGTTCCAGTGCCGCTTCTCTAACAGATATTGCAGAGTCACAAAATCTTCCTTCAACAGCCAACTGTACCCGTTTATCACATAATACCTCTGGATCAGCTTCTACGATCATACTGACCTGATCTCATCACACAAAGGGAAAGGGCATCGAGTACGTTATCAACCATAACAGCCAATTATTCCAAATTCAAAAGTGCATTAGATCAACAAATAGAGCTTCCCACTTACTGCTCGTAAAGCTTTGGCCCTAATTACAGGAGAATTTTCCCTTAAACTTGCCTGCAAATAACAAAAATGTAAGATTCAAGATCACATCACTTAAAAACTGAGGTAGTGAAACAGTTTACTGACCAGAAGCATATGAAGAATCTTATCAAACCCTCTACAGAAAGAACTATTTTGTCCCAGTGCTGATGTAATCTTCTTTGCTGAATCTCTCATCAATTTCAAATAGGTAGTACCAGCATCACGAACAACAAGATTTGATTTGAGTCTAGTAAGGTAGTAAATGAGATTCTGTTGAGATTTTGGATCATCCTTGTACCATAAGCATAGATAGAACCTGCACAAACATTATCCCTGTATATGAACCCAAAAAAAAAACATGTTTTCTTTATAATATCTACAGGAAATATAAAAAGAGCAAGGATAGAGATTCATGCACAAACCATCGAACAAAAAGATGCACATCATCAGCAGACACATAATCTTGGAGGTGATTCAAGAGCAGCTGTTGAACAACTTCTACTTTTGTAATGAGATCACAGGTTTTAGAGTTATTCTTTTTCCCCTCATCCTTGCTCTGTGATTTGCAGTATGATTGTAACACCATAAGTTGCTTCTTGCAGACACAAATCTGGCATTGCCAACTCCGGTTAGGAGCTTCATGTTCTCTTACTCCCATGCAGTCAGCATGAAACAATCTCTGACAACCTTGGCACATAAACAGTGTTTTCTCAACCCTTCTGCCTAAGCAAACACAACATGCATCTTTAGGATAATTTCCGTCAACATTATCACCATCAGTCAATTCCATTAATATCCAAAATTTATTCCTGCTGCAAATGACAGCATCCTGCTTCAACCTTGTTGCAATTGTACCAAGAAGATCAATGGCCAAGGAACGTGCAGAAATGTCCTTGGATTTCAGCCCAGCATTCTGGAGTAGCAAGACGCAAAGAACCTGCAACCAACAATTATATCATTCTAACAAGATAATGCATAGAGAGAGCTCATAATACATCCCAACATCTCAGAAAAACAACATAATTTATTTAATCATATAATTTATGCATCTCACCTCTAGGATGGGAGCTGATGCAGGGTATTCAGGTAAGTTCAGAGTTGTTAGCAGATCTATAACAAGATTTTCCATCATCACTTTCGTTTCAGAGGCATCCTGATTCTTTACAGATGCAAACCGCTGAAGTACCCGGGTCCAGAAAAGACAGCATGTCTCTGTGATCGCTTCATGGCATTTCGTTGGATAACTAGCATCCAAAGAGACTTCCAAAATAGAATTACCACTTGACGCTTCCCGCAGAGGATCAGGAAGATTTGCACTGCTGTGAACCAATTGAATCAACAAAGCAGTAATCATCTGAATCTGCCTCTGTTCTTCATCAGGCAGGTGGTAGGCCCTTACTGCTCGTTTTGAAATTGGTAACTTCCAGAGAAGTTGAACCACCTCATCAATAACATAAGGCCGGTGTTGTGCATATGAATAGAATATCTGTATTACCATTAAAAACATAGAGAATCAGGCTAAATAACAGCACAATAAGGATGCATTCCAGCACCAAGATATAAATGCATGATAAAGATGCATTCTAAACATCAATACATCATACGTGTACAAACATTAGGTATAAGTGCTAACAGATCCCTACCCCACTAATTAAACCAATTGCCTTTAATTGCAAGAGTTGGATATTATCCACCAAAAATGTAGTGAAGCTTGTTTTCACCAGTTGTAGAATGCAACTATCAGATAACCTCTCTATCAACAACAAATCCTTCAGCAAACCAAGAACAGTGCACAGTTTTTGCAATATGGTATTCACAGCACCTGAGACCCTATCAAAGAAAAATATATCAAAAATTAGAAGAAACATCACTTCACTTTTAAAAATTTAAAATGCAACGTATATTCAACATTAGGAAATAGAATATTGATAAGCACACTTGTTTAATGTTGATTTCTTCAGCTTTGTACTCTTTTGAGTACGCCTCCTCTTGCCTGCTGAACCATATTCAGCCTCAAGTTCTTCATCTTCATCACCTGATAATTAAGGGTAAAAGATGTAGCATTTAATTAGATGGTGAAAGAATAGAGAAAACAAGGAACTAACTGATTTGATCTTTAAACAAAAGGGAAAACAGCAGGCTATGCTATATTAAATGAGCTTGTAAAGGTCATCACCTTTTTTTTCCTTTTCTAGTGTTCTTTAATTTCATTGTAGATCATTACTGTTCAAACTTAAAATCATGAGTTGACTTGTCCGACTTTTGGGTTAGGAATATGTAATCGACTCACATTGTACAGACTAGTAAGTAGTCATCAAGTAAAATGAAGTTCAAATTGCATTTCCAAATGCTAAAATCAATTTGCACAAGTTTACAGGGTAAAATCACTTTACCTATTTGAATTGTTTGAAATTTACAAAATTGCCTTTTCATGCATGGAAACCATTCCCATTTATTTACGTCAGCATCATTTTCAAATGAAGTCTTGAACATCAACTTGTTATTTAATTACAATAAGAAAGTACATTTAATAAGTTTATTTGCTGCTACAATGATCGTGCATATGCATGCAAATGTTCACATTTTAGTGTTGACAATATGACCATGAATGTGAAACAATGTTTTATATAAAGTATTGACGCAGATGTGTAATTCACTAATTTGTTCATTATTAATATACTATTGTATTATCGGGGCTCTTCAAAATTGAGGTTGTGTTTTCAAATGTGAAGTTTGAACAAAGATTAACTTATCAAATTGTAACAACGTTAAGTTATTATCATGATGTAATAATGGAAATGTTAATCTTAACAAAATAAACAATCTTATACTTAAGATTGTATTAGAAAGTTTATATTCACACACACACACCCCAAACTGAAAGGACTGCTAGAAGAAGTGGCAGGAAATTCTATGAAGCTGAATTTAGGTGTTCAAAAAGAAAAAGGTTGCTCCATCCAGAAGCATATAAAAGTAATGGCATGGATGACAGCAAGTTAAGAAAGTTCCAGTGTAATCAAAGCACAACATTTACCTTCAGGTGCCACATTTTCATTTGGCTTATGCAAAGCACGATATGATGGATCATAAGCTGACATAACATCCATGATCTGATGCTTGGAGAACTCGAGAATTCTTTCAATGTTCTGATACAAAAATTCCATAATCAGTCATCAGATGTTAGAATCATACAAATTACTAAGACAGGCAGCACACTGTGTGAAGTGTGAACAGAAAGGAAAACGCTGAAGAACTATTATGATACACTGTTAATCAAGAAGGAACAAGTGAAGAAAGAAAAACATAGGATGAACCTCTTCTTTATAGAGTTGCTTTGGCATGTTATTATGAGCCATTACAGCTAGAGCTGCATGAATGGATTCCAAGGCACAAAAGATCAAAGAGACTGCATCTGAATCCTGCAACATTAGGAAGAAAAAAAGAATAAAGACTCATTCTAATTGACATTACCCATTGAATTTTTTTTTTTTTAAGAATTTGGTTCAGGGGACAAAAAAACTACATTATACAGCTGGTGTTGAAATCATGCAAAACAAATAAAAAAAGAACTACATGTTAAAATATGTGGGGAGATCACCAGTTCAGGTCTTTCAACTAACACCTTGATTAGATATTTATCCATCAAGAAAACCCTTGAAAGAAAAATTTTGTGCACAAGAGATCAGAATTATGACTTTGATAAAGAAACCATGGTTAATAAGGTAAGTATATCAAAGGAAAACTGCAGAAATCAATGATTTCAAAGACAGATGACAGATATCAACAATTGATATCCACAAAAGCTGAACAAGATTCCATATCTAGAAATTGATTCCCTTTAGTAAAATTGACCTCATAAACAGTTGAGGTTTTCATTAAAAGATATTAGATTTTTTTGTAATTGTCATAGTAATGGTTTTCATTAAAAGATATTAGGATTTTTGTAATTCTCGTAGTAATGCCAACAAAATTATTCCAGTCAATTGCTGAATGGCAAAATTATCCCAAGACACAACAGATAATGGAGTAATGGACTAGATGATGTAGAGCAGTAAAGAATAAGGAACAAATCCTTAAAAAAAAAAAAAAAGGAGAACTCATTCTCAATAGTTTTATCTCAAATAATTATCATAATCAAAAGCTACCAAAAAAATAGAAATTAGCCCTATTTATAGAGCTTAAAAAACTAACCAAAGTAGGAATAGAAATCATAACTCTAATCAAAGTAGGAATAGTCGTCCTAATTAATGAAAAATATTAAATACCTAAACTAGGGAATAATAATAATAATAATGATGATGATGATGATGATGATGATGATGATGATGATAGCCAAAGATAATAAACATCCTAAATAATTAAACCCTAGATTTCCTAATTTACTATGAACAAGATTCCTAAATTGTAATAGGATCTTTATCATTCCATTTTGCATTAATTTCCCCTCGTTGTTAAAAACTCGAGCACGAGTTTTGAAGTCCAAGAGTATCATAGACCGAGTGAGGAGAATATATGATCTTGTTTTCTTGAAAGAAAAAATCAACAGTCAAAGTGATAATTTTAAGCTTTCCTTTCATTCATGAAAATATCTGAAACTATGAAATCAATCACAATCAAATGGCTCTGCGAATAATTGGAAAGAGCTTGAAATTCTTCAATCTCTAAGTTTCCATGGTTTGAGCAACTTCATCTTCTTCTTCCTTTAGAATGGGCTCTTCAATAGGTAAAGACCCATCAATGCAAGCTTTGGTCGATTCTCCAGAATCAAATTTCTCTTGGTATTTTTCTTTTTCAACCCGATCGCCAAGTTGTTCTTCAATATCATCTTCACGCTCAACTTTCTTGTTAGATTCAGGCTTCTCTTGTTGTTGTCTTAACTTTTCAAGACTATGCTTTTAAATGTTCAATACTTTTTATTGTGCCAACTCTTCTCTCAACGGAAAAAGATTTGCTTTTATACGTACTTTGAATTATTTGAGTTCTTTTACCTTAACTACTTGTTAAGCTTATTGAATCTAATGTACATTCTTACCTTCTAACGCTTTCTCTCTATATTGTAAAATCAATTGGATTTCTCGATACTCATCAAATAAACCATAAGGGGCATAGTTAGGACCACCATTTAAATCAATCAAATAACATATTTCATCGAGCTGTTCGTTATAATCATCAATTTCAGCTTGTATATTTTGAATAGTAGCACAACATTCGTATTACTGTGCCTGTTCTTTGTCATCCCACAACACTGTTTCAAATTGAAGATACCATATTGAAGAAAACTTGAATTTCACCTTTTAGGAATTGTTTCTGCAAAAACAGATGTCAAGATTGAACTCAGAGCGTCGACATTGGTCAGAAAGGACACTGGCAATCTTGCTGTTGTGGAGATGATGTGTCACTGTCAAGGAAATGATGGGATGCTGACGTGGAACTGATTGGACTGAGCTGGTGACAGTGCATGTGAGGTTTTGGGTGAGAGGAATGGCAGTCAGGTCGCAAAGCTCACTGTCTTTTTGTGATTTTGGATTTTTTTTCCCTTAATAACAGTAAGCTAATGCAGAAGTAAAAGGGAAAGAGGAACTTTAAGGTACAATGGAAAGTGTGATTTTGAAGGCTCTATTACCAATTGATATAGAAGAAAAAAGAATAGGGAGCAAATCCTCAAAGAAAAAGAGAACTCATTCTCAATAGTTTAATCTCAAATGATAATCATAATCAAAAGCTACGAAAAAAACAATAGAAATTAGTCCTATTTATTAGAACTTAAAAACCCAATCAAATTAGGAATAGAAATCCTGGATTCCTATTTCTAATCAAAATAGTAATATAAAACCTAACTAATTAGGAATAGACAAAAATCCCATCCTAATCAAGTATGAAAGTCATCCTAATTAATGAGAAATATTAAATAACCTAAACTAGGAAGTAATAATAATAATAATATCTAAAGATAATAAACTTCCTAAATAATTAAACTCTGGATTTCTTAATTCTTTAATAAACAAGACACCTAAATTGCATTAGGATCTTTATCTTTCCATACTACATTATTAAAACGCATAAAATATGAGAGATTAGGTTGCAAGACTCTGCTAAGGCAAAGGAAATGAAACAATGTGAAATAAAAGCAAAGATTTTACATAACATCTCATTTTCTAATAACATCAAAATGCAAGACAAAAAGTACAGAAGACAGGAATGTTAAGTACAGCACCCAAAATAAAACACAGCATAGAAAAGAATTCAGGACCAAAATAAGAAGAATAAGAAACTCACATGCTCACATTCATCAACAGACAAACCTTCTGCTCGGTGTATCTGATGATCTAGAACCCGTAAGAGCCTTACAAGAATATCTACAGGGACCAAATGTAGAAGTTTTTTTGAACGTATGGACATTATTTCATTCACAAGCATTCTAACATCAGAAGAGGGCAATGACAACCACTCTGCTTCTCCCCGATCATCGCTCATAATTTCAGCTCTACCACATAAGTCCTCTAGCATATCACAAAAGCCTCCAATGGTGGCATCTAAATGAAGATATCAGCACCAAAAAGTTTTAGCACAAATATAGGAGGGGAGAAAAGGAGAGAAAGAGTGAAAACACCATCACATTTCAAACCTTGAAGCTCAGCAGGATCTGGCTGAACCAATAGTGGTATATCATCCGTGCTCTTCTTTTTGACTTTTGGTTTTCTCGAAGATGAAGCAACTTCCTGCATTTTATCTTCAATATCAAGCATATATAGACAAATCAATCATGCAAAGCAAAATCCTAAGTCCCAACACATACATACATTAGGAATGGAGTTGAACTGGTGATTTTGAGTTACAGTATTGTCTCTTTGACCTTGACCCAAAACAGGTATACTTGGCCCAATGGGCTTGCTTTCAGATCCCGTACTTCCAGAAATTTGCTTCTTATCTGAGAAACTTGAACAAAGCAATAGACCATAAGCACAGCATTAACATTAAGTGTCATTTAACATCAACAGTTCCATTAATACAGAAAAAATTTTATGAAACAGCAGAGGTCGAAAGCGTTTCAGCATATCTAAATTAAACTTGAAAATTTATGATATCAATCCGACTTCTGTTCTTTTTACTTACTTTTCTATATTTGAGCAGTTATCAGCACTACATAATTACAAGGGCTATCCTTATGTCTAGTTATTAAGTACCAGTTCTAATTACAAACCTAACTGTGATATCATATTTGATAAAATAAAAGGCCATAAAATACTTCCAACAATGAGTAAGTTGAGTGATTATTTGTAGTCAACAGAATCACAATTATTATCCATTATCTAATCCATATAATACATAAACAATTTACTGCAATAAATGGGTGTTGCATTGCTTATCAACTGATTAAGTTACCTATCATTTATCACTGCATTAACACCCATTTTGTATGCAAAGGAACGATGCAGACTAACAAATGCACTTGTGCAAAAGTAGTAAAATAACACAAAATAGAACACCTTAACAACAAATTGGTATTTTTTCTATACATTTGTGATTTGTGTAATTGAAATACTTCCATCCATCTCAACATACACATTTAAGCCAAATGCAGCATTCACAGTAATGAATTGTTACTTTCATCGCTAGATATCAATTTCACTTGCAAATTGGCAAGTGCTCAGAACTTACACCAGTCCATGTCCATGAACATTTCCAACTTCTAAGTCATATCCTATTCATCTATACCTTATTTTTCGTTTTGTGGATCTAGCTTTCCTACATAACAAAACTAGTCATATGAGAAACCACATTACACTCCCACAAACATATTCCCTCTTTTTCCAGCCTTAGTTACATTATTTTTAAATTATAATCAATAAAAACGAAATGATCAACATCAAAATACTGATTTCCATAAATACCCCTGCAATCTCATCCACCTCCAAAAGGCTAAGGATTTGTTCCAACACATAAAATAACATATTCTTCATTAAATTTTCTTTTTGCTTGTCACTGTTATTTTGTGGCACACAATTTACCTGGCCATACCTACCCTCAGAATATTCTCTCTTTTTTTCACAATGCAAGATAAGCTAAATCTAAGGGTTTAATCTATATAACTGAAAATTACATCTTTATCACCACAAATCTAAAATTTTTCTACATGCACATCCCTTGTTAATCTATATTAACAATAAATCATGTATTGATGCAGTTATATGGTAAAATCGTACTGGATAGAAAAACAGAGACACTTATGCGAGTAAGGGGCAGAGAACAACTGAAAAGCAAACAGTGTCCACTTAGTTTACCAGGAGTTACATACTCAAATGCTTCCGGATTGCATTGAAGAACCTGGTCATGAAGCTCCAAATGCTCAATAATTTCAATTGAAATTGGCCTTGTCTCATCTCGAAGGTTCCTGTAAAGAACAAGTATAAACAAAATGCTGCCACTCAATCTAATCAAGATAAGATAGGAAAAACATGAACCTGGTAAACTATTCACAGTGAATATAGGAAATAATCAAGAAACATAAGTACCACTTGTCAAATAACTTCACACAACAAAAGTTCTTAAAAGTCAAATGAAAAGTCTGAGTCAAAGCCAGAACAATTAAGATTAAGAAGTAAGCAATTTTGCATTTATAATCATTTCAGACAAAAAAAAAAAGACTGAATCAAGGTCATTGGTGGTTCTACTTCAAGTTGCTATGACTTTATTTTACTAAACTTTGGAGATCAAGTGACTAAGTATTGAAATATAATCCAAAATCTCAGTTAAATAAAACTGTGTAGTGATAACTTCAATGCAAGGTACTCAGATGAATCCGGTCAAAATTGTAACATTTGCAGTTCACATAGCATTGAAAGCAAGACAAAAGGCTAGCTTCAGAAACACAGCAAAGAACTACACTGTAAAAGTTTTAAGTTTGCTTCGAACGTAAATTCTCAAGCACAACCAGAGCTTAAAATCAGATAATTCAAACTATCAACTAAAGAGGAAAAAAAGTATAGATAAAACTTAAACCGCATTCTTTTACATGTCATCTCAACTGCATCCTGAATTCACAAGTTAAAACACAAACTCATACTGCAAATGAAACTTGCATCAATTTCTCGATAAACACAAATTCATAGTGCAAATGAAACTTACATCAAATTCTCGATAAACACATATTTATAGTGCAAATGAAACTTACATCAAAATCTCGATAAACACAAATTTATAGTGCAAACGAAATTTGCATCAAATTCTCGATACCTTCAGCTACTCAAAGAAACCAAAACAGACTTAAATTCACACTTCCACAAAGAGAGAGATAGGAAACCGTATTTTCCACTTAATTTTGTTACCTTCCTAAACTGGAGGTCCAACGTATACTTGAACTGATATATAAAAAATACTAAAAAAAGTTTCTAACGGTCGCTCAAAAACGATGGAATAACTTACAGGTAGGAAACATCCGTTTGTCGAAGCAGATCAGCGATTCGGGCAGAGTGAGCGAGAATTTCATTTCGATTCAAAGACCAAGCACCTCTAATACCAGTAGCAGCAGCATCGTCAAATAAGCGGAGGTGCGGATCCGATGCGCCACAGAAAACCGGAAGCGAAGGAAGCGGCAAGCACGGCGCAACCTCCGAATGGATAGTGTTGGATAGGCCTATGCCACGTGGACCGGAGCTCCAGCCCGAAGCTGAGGCAGTTGGATTTGAATTTGAATAGCTCATCGATTGGTTAACCGGTGAGGTGAGGAGTGGCGAAGTAAAAGCATGTATAGAGAGTGACGTATAGTAGTGAGGAAGTGGTACTGATGTAATAATGTGGAAGTAGGGGGGCAATTAGAGGAGAATTAGGGTTTGGGGAGTTGCAGAGAGAGTTGGGAGCCCTAGAATGAGAGAATTGGGTAGAGAAATGAGGGATGCAAATGGCGGGGAAAGTTATTTTTTAGGTGCGGCAAAGCGGATTTAGTTTCATAGGCGTGGAAAATTTAGGGACCGATGAGACTAAATAACGAAAATGCCCTTGGTTGACCAGTGATGTAGGTAGCTGTTTGAAGTTATAAGATGGCCCATATTTAAATGAAATTACGCAAATGCCCTCATGCTTGTTGTTCGTCCTCTAGTAGTCGGCTTGTCGGAGAAGTTTATTGGATCTTGGTGATGTTGATGACGCATACTTCCCTTTCTCTTGGGAAGTTATTGTTACTGTTAGAAGTGCCCATTCCGGCTTTTAGACATCATAATTAAAAGTCGGCTGCAATATTAACTGCTTGTTTGAAACCATAGCCTTTGTAAATTTTCCAATTTTGAATTTTTTTATTAATTTTCCTCTTTATAAATAAATAATAATAATGATTTTAATAAATAAAAACCATTCATAATAATATAATAATTTATTTAAATTTTTTTATAAATGATTTTCCTCTTATGAAATGTAATAATTTTTTAAAATTTAAAATTCAACTAAATTCACGGTAAATAAAGTTGCTTTTTATTTAAATAATTATTTTTTTAACAATCCATTTGATTTAATTAAGTATAAGTTATTGAAAAGGTAAGACTTTCAAAAAGTGTCGTACCACATAATAGTAATCAAAATGGAATCACTTTCAAATCAAACTAAAATTATGCAAATTAAATTTTATAATTAAATTTATAGATTTTATTAGTGAATTTTGATATAAATTTACTGAATTTAACATGATACTATATCAAAACACCCCTCCATCATCTATGTAATATTTAAATCTGTACTTGAAAATTTTTATTAATTAATAAAGATGGCAATTAAAAAAAATCACATTCATTTAGTTCAAACTCTGCAATATTTTATTTTATTTTATTTTGAACTGTAAATTCTTAATCCTTGTAGATTGTTTTTCTCTACTGCATGCTTACACTATATATACGTGTGTGTGCATATATAGTGTAAATGAACATATTTGAAAGAGAACGAAATACGTGGCATTTGAAATTAGATGAGTGATAATAAAATAGTTAATGTTAAATAGATTTACTTTTGTCATTAAAATGGGAAGTTGATAATCACACATTGATAACGACTCGCATATATTCCATGCTCATGCATGTTTAAAGACGTTATATTGTTTTAAATGATAAAATCTATCTGCATACATGCACACAAGTCTCATAATCCTTTAAAGACGTTATATTGGTGGAACATGAATTCTTTCATATCAAAACTACAAGAGATCCATGAGCTTTTCCCAAAGCCCATCTATATACACCATGATCATGAAGAACAAAACTAAAGAAACAACAAACAAACCCGTGTCACTGTCTCTCAAAGAAATGAGGCTAAAGAAGAAAATAAAAAGGCCAAATGCATAAAAAAAACAAACAATGAATTAAGCAAAAGTCAAAAGGCCAAAACTGCAACTGTGAAAGAGAAGCAGGAAAAGAAGAGACATCAAAAACTTCCAATTCTTGGGATAGGTAAATGTGTAAAAGACAACAATTATTTTCAAATGTAGGGTTGAGTTATTCATAGTTTCACCAACCAAAAAGAGAAAAAAAGTGACGAGAACAACTCACTGAAAGGGCATTAAATCCGCAATGCACCTTAACCAACAACACATGCCACAAACAAGCACAAACTAATAAATCAGATATCAAGTGCTACAATTGTGGCAGTTCAACTACAAATCAATACCATGAACAATAATGCGAAGATATTATTGAAGTGTTTGAACTATGGCAACCTACCGTAAGACGATTCAGTGAGCCCATTTCAGAAGGGAGATAAGGTGCCATGGGAACGCCAACGAAAAAGATGTCCACATAATTGATGACAACGAATAAGAAAATATGTACAAACATTAAATATGTAATAGATTAATAATGCAAAGCCAGAATTCACTAAGGATGAAAGCCTTTGAACTATTCTCCATGGATAATTCCCTTGCCACCTGAACACTGCAACTCACTGGAGCTCACTGCCTCACTTCAAACTGGGTCATCACATTTCCACATTTTACTTCCAGTCAAGCACATCTAAGAGCCATAAAACCTCCTCCCTGGAATTCGCAGCATCACGGAAATCCAATTCAATCCCAAAGACATCCATGACACCCTCATTTCCATCTTCCAAGAAGAGCAAAGATATCCATGCTCGGATATTAGGAATAAATGGGTGAGCTGGGGAGAAATCAAGGTACTCAAATGCCATAGCCCTATAGGCTGATCTATCTATATATTCAAACACAGATCTATTAATGATACAAGCAACTTTGTTGGAATCCTTGCGCCCTACAAGCACTGAAACACTCAGAACCTGGCTCAAAGGAATTTTGACCCTTGGCTCAACCGGTAAAGTCATCTTGTACTCAGGACCTTCAAGGTGAAACCTGAGTATGTCACAAATTCCAGGTGGTGGGGCTCTGATTCCAGTCAGCAGAACATGGCCCGGGACTACTTCTGAGAATATCAATGTTTCCTCAGCCCAAATATCAATGAAAAATTCTAAATCGTCAAAAAGAAGTCTTGGAGGAAGCAGGTTGTGACAATGCTGTTGCCTATAAAATGTTTGATAGAGCTTGTAGTAGGTCACGGTTGGAGGGCTAGGCCTTTTGCAAACTGAAGGCCATCTTTTGGCACACAGGCACTTCCAAAAATAATCATCTCTGGCTATTTCTCTCCACTGTTTGCAAACTGCCATACAAGAAGCAAGATCTATGCCATCCAGCAAAGCAAAAACAGCCTTCAGCACTTCATCATATGACATTTTCGGCCAGGAACAACAACAAAAAGTAGAGATGGTCAAGTAACCATTTAGAGCAGCAGAACATTTATATGCAGGCAAATCTGATCATGTCCCTGTGAAAGAAATGACACATCGCTTAGATTCAAAGGCAAATTACATAAAAAGTGATGTGAGTTCAAATATAGGCATTTCAACATGAATAAATTAGAGAACATGGTTAGACAAGATACACAATGTAGACATTAGAAACAGATGTCACTAATTCTAGAAAACTGGAATGATCAAAATGGGGATTTTGATTTCTTTCATGAATCAAGATTTCTAGCAATGGACTTGACATAAGCTTTAATGATTCATTCTTTGTAGTTCTTGTGATGTTCCAAAATCATAGGTATTTTTGTTGCAGTAGAGCATTAAAATGAGTTGAATTACATGTAAATGACTATATTTTGAACTATCCACTTGCACAGCTCTATTGCAACACACTGGCACTGCTTTCATTGCTTTCTTTCTTTACTACCCCACCCTAGATTTGGCCATGGTCTGGCTCAAAATGTGAACAGGCCTAATCAGAGGGCACTTACGGACCTCTCTTCCTTGAACCAGGACTAGAACCGACTCGATCAAAATTATTTCTTTTAAATAAAAAGTTATATTGGTCCTCTTATTTTTATGTTTTACTGTAGAAACAAAATAAATGATATGTTATAAAAGTATATCTTAAATTTATATATTATTATGTATAGAATATTAATATCATTGTACTTTTGATAAACTTCAAGCTGGGGCTGAACTGAAACCAAAACTGCTTCGAATTGTAACTGTTTTTGAGCTAAAACTATTCCAAACCATGAAATCCACCGGATGAAAACTGGCATATGGCCAGGACTCCCCCACCCTCCCCACCAGAATATAAAAAATAAAACATACAAGTGCATACGCAGTATTATCTATTGCTAATATTTCACATCCACAACAAAAACTCAAATTAAGTGCATTAGCAATTTAGGTGCACAACTTCTACTTCCATGGTTGAAGAGAAATCAACCTGGATTATAAGACACATACTGCTTGCAGTCGTAAGTCATAACTAGCAGTCAGAAATCACATATGAGCAACATTGCATCAAAGGTCAAGAAAGTATCTGAAGTACAAAATAAACAGAATACGTGTACAATAAATTAAAAATTGAAAAAAATGGACAACTTGACACGCTACAAGTGTAATATGGCTCAAAATGCACAATAAGCTGGACCCATGTATTAACAGATTATCATTTGCTCCAATTACTAAATACTAACAAACACGACCAAGACTTATGCGAATGTTTGTCGACCCACTATTCATGTGAAATGGAATTCAAAGCAGAATGCAAAACATTGTCAAGAAAATAAATTGAATCCCAAGAAGCGTACAGCAATGAAACTTTGCAGCCCTGCTCAATCCTCAAAAATTGGCTCTAAAAACACGTACAAAGAAAATGATGAAATCAATAAACCACAGAAGAACTTGCAGGCAAATAGTAACAAGAAGCAAAATACAAAGAAATGAACCAAACATCGATATTGATACCTCATAATTCCCATTCCATAAA
This sequence comes from Cnidoscolus chayamansa, assembly GCA_948266635.1. Lineage (NCBI taxonomy): Eukaryota > Viridiplantae > Streptophyta > Magnoliopsida > Malpighiales > Euphorbiaceae > Cnidoscolus > Cnidoscolus chayamansa. The sequence continues at coordinate 2,240 of CAOGCB010415196.1, read as the reverse complement.
TCAATAACAAATGTCACACCAGATCAAAAAGAGTGATCGAAAAGAAACGTGGAGAAAATGAAGACTGATAAATTGAGATCGGATACGAAAATGATAAGGGCACCAGAGTCTTCCTGCGGAAATAGCAAATTCCCTTTGGGCCGTTGAAGGCTTGAAGCCAGAGAGGGACCTTCGCTTTGGGTCTAAGGGACGAGAGAGAGAGAGAGAGAGAGAGAGAGAGAGAGAGAGAGAGATGGAAAGTGAAAAAGTAAAGATTCATGACATAGAACCAGTCAGTCATATAATGCACCCGTCATGAGGGCTACGAATGATTAGTTGAACCAAGGGGATGATTAGAGGCCGCCCTTTTCTTTCTTTTTAGCCCCTTCAATTTTTCATTTATATGATAAAACCCCTCTTAGGCCGGTAATTATCTTCTTAAAGTTAGCTTGGGCTTGGGATTAGGTTGACAGGCTAAAGATGATCTGCCATCATCAGATCCCTTTCCCATTCTTTAAGAATTTTAATCTGTTGGTATAAACCGTGCGAGGTAAATTGAATTTGAAAAGTTTATATTTTATTAGTTTTTTTTTTTATTGATTCATTTTAAATTTAAATTAAATATTAATAAATTCAAGTCTAATTTATTTAAGTTAAATTTTTTATTAAATTAAGTCTCAATTAGTTTTTAAAAAATTTATCTTATTTATAATTTTTACTCTAAAAATAATTTATTTAAAATATAAATTAATTAAATCAAATTTTTATCTAACGAGTTTCAAATAACTCATAAGTAGATTAATTCATTTACGATCCTAATTGAATCAATAAGAGCAATGTAATATTATGTTTCGGGATGATTACTATCACCTTAGAGTTTTACTAAATTTATTTTTTAATTAAAATCATTCAATTAAAATATATTTTTTTATATTTTGTAACATTAAAAATTTTTTTTTGTCAAGTGGGATGTTAACCAATAAATTTATTTTAATTTTGGTGAAAGAGATAAAATATTATAAATATTTAAATTATAAAAATTAAATAATATAAATATGTAAAAACAGCAGACAGCTTTTTTATAGAAAAAATTAAAGAGTTTGATTTTATAAAATATATAAATATTTTAATTGAATTATTTTAAAATAAAGATCAATCAGTGGATTTCTAAAAAAAATACCGTAATAATTCTCTCTTATAATTTTAATTTAGAATATCACATCTATAATCATATATAAAATAATATAAATTAAATAAAAGATTAAAATCCCTAATTTATACTAAAAAGAGCAATGAATATAAATATGGATAGTCCACATATTTTACATACATTATCCAGCACAAGGCCATGTGATTCCCTTCATGAAACTGTCACAGTACTTAGTAAAACAAGGATTCAGTGTCACATTTGTTAATACAGAGTATTAATATGTATTAACAAATGTATTTGCATAAAAAGGGATCATATGGGGATCAAATTAGTCTAGTTTCAGTTCCAGATGGGATGGAAGTGGAACCCTGGGAGGACGGGAATCAGCTAGATTTTCAGGTCATGCCTGGAAAGCTGGAGGATCTAATTAACAGAATCAATACTCCAGAAATGAAAAGATTACTTGTGTAATTTGCTGATTGCTGCATGGGATGGGCTCTTGATTGTTAGAGAAAATGAAAATCCCTCGAGCAGCCTTTGGCCTGCAGTTGCGCACAATTGTCCTTGAAATCGAGTATCCAGAATCTAACTGATGATGGAATTATTGACAATGTTTACGAGATCCTTCATTATAAACTTTTCAACTGCTTTTTGAAATATAATACGTTAATTAGGATAATTTCAGTGGCTTACCTTATTGAATCTTTTACTTTCGTCAGGAACTCCACTGAAGAACCAGAAGTTTTCAGTGGATTCCAGTAATGCCTGTTGTGAACACTGCATGTTAATATGGGCCTGGGCTGGTGACTTGAGCAGCAGAAACTGCGTTTGGTTATATGGTTGAACCAATGAAACTGTGTAAATACAGCATATGATCTTGAACCTGAAGCGTTCACTTTCCCAATTGTTCCGCAAATAGGCTTCTGGCAAGCAACCGATTAGGAGATGAAGTAGCAGAAGACTCGAGTTGTCTGAAATGGCTGAACCAACACCCACCTAAACGAGTCATTTAAGTTGCACCTACAAGCTTTATTATTTTTAACAGAACTCAATTCCAAGAATTAGCAGCGAGTATTGAAATCTCTTGTAGGCCATTCCTGTGGGTTTGTGA
>CAOGCB010415127.1:0-13263 GCA_948266635.1 Cnidoscolus chayamansa | reverse complement strand
AGTACACTTCACAGAAGAGACCATAATAAAATAACATCACATCAGGTTGAAGAATTAGTTGGTAAAAAATGTTCGGACAAATAGCATGTTACCTATATATATGAGAAGTCTAAAATAATCTTGCTCTAGAAAAGAAAAATTGCAGAAAACCCACCTTTGGATTAAAGGCCTTCAGCTGATCCTGAAATAAGTTCCGACCAAAGGAAGAACCACAGTCTAGACAAATGACAGAGTACACAGTTCCATGTATTTCAAGTGGATTGCTCCCAGCAAGATGATGTAGTCTGAAACAGGATGGTGATAAAGTACTAAAGTTGGCCCCAGTAGACTTGCACATTATTCCCTTAAAGTTTTCACAGAGAAAGGACCAGCTATAAACAGCTATTCACCTGTCAACATTTTGTGTAACCATAAAACTGATCCGGCCAGCTTTTTCTAGTGATGCCAAAGCAAGATGAGCTGCACCAGGCTGTGCAGCAGTAAATCGTCTCCATCCAGCATAGCTCCTAGCCCAATATCGCCTGCGGGCCCGACTTGAACGAATAAATTCCTACTCATGGAAAGTTATGAGGAAAGAAGAAGCTTAAAAACTGGGAATATTTTTACCCCAGAAATTCATGTTAACTATTATGATTATCATGTCAACTAATGCTGCAGCATCTATCCACACAATTGTCTAAACACAACTAGTTAGAGATAATGTTTTAGTTCAGCTGTGTTGATAATGATAAGTATTCATGTTGACTGTTATTACAAAGAACAAAATCAGTTGAAGGAATAAACACATAGAGGCAGTTACTTCTTGTTATCAAATATATCAAGTTTCTAAGCATTTTGGTCTAGATAGATGATATCCATCCATTCTAAAGAATTTTTTAATTAAATTCCTTGAGAATTTAGGTCTTGTTTAATGGCCATCATAGAAGACTATCACGTAGCAGTCTCTCATGTTATTCAGTTCTCTGCTTTCAGTCCTCCATCTTTAACATCATTTTCCATAGAACCTTTACACATTTGAACCTTTATCAATGGTGAACAATGCTAAAAGAGTTGGATATCGTGCACACGCCTTCAGATCACCTGATGAGTAATTGGTTTAAAACCAGAACTGTAAGCTCCATTTGGACTGCAACAAAATAATAATGTGTCATATGGTATTTCTTATTCAGCAGAGATGAACTCCACCAATATGCATTGAGAAATAATCAGCACAGCACATATATAAAAAGATTTAAGTGCAATACCAACTCCAAGATGGGAGCAGGGTCGGGGGGAGGACAAGAAGAAGACAAAGAATAAATATTTTACTCATATTCGAGACAGTTACGTGAAGGGATAACAGGGAAATAGAGAAAAACATATAAAATGAGGAATCCATAGATCAATCAAACAACCAAGAAAAAACTAGCCGCATCCACAGTTGCCATCATGACACAAAAACTACTGTCGCTGGCACATACTTAACACAAGCTGAGCAGAGAATAAATAGTCTCAAAAATCACTTATGTTTACTGAAAGTTCCGAAAAAGAAAAATAGTGTTCCCAAAGCAGGGTAAAAAGAAAAAAATACAACGCCTTCATAGCTGAGGGTGTATGTAAAAAAGGAAAAGTTACAGGCACGTAAAATTGTGAGCAAGTGATTAATAGCAACTTGAGCAAACTTAAAAAGCATTTTGTTCTAAATATCCATAAAATCTATATTATAGCTAAAAAAGCATTAAATAAATTGGACCTCATAACGAAATAAACGTCGGATAGCTTACGGATAGGAAGACAACAGACCTTCTGTAATCAGGAATTCCACACTCTGTACTAATTCCAGCTCCAGTCAATACCACGAGATTAGTGCTAAAAGGGGGGAAAAAATGAACAAAAGTTAGTAAGAAACGAAATGAAAATTATTTAAGATGCAAGCTCATAGACATTGCAACACAAAAGCTGGATTATACAGATATTACCTATGATCAAAAAATTGATACAAAAGATTAACATCCGTATTGCTGGGAGGGTCTGAATGAGGAACCACCTTCTTCTTGTCCCTCAAATAGCTTGAAGGCGCATTTTTTTCATTCCCAGGAACCGAGATACGGCATTTCGTTTGTACAAATTTTACATAAGGTCGGAAAGAAATGATCCATCTCCCTCTGCTAGGCGATTGAACAAAGTCTTTAAACCCACAAGAGTTTAGAAGAAAAGAGAGGATGTCAATCATTATGTGATGATAAAATCGATCAAAGATTAAAATGGATCGTCCTACTTGCCTCTAATCAAACTTCCCAGGAACTTCCCTCTACTGTATGCCTGCATAACAAATTTCAACTCCAAGAAGAATATAGAAATCAAAAACCTAAGAACACAACACACAATCATTTTATTTTCGAGGGAGGGGAGAGGGAGAGGAGAGGAATACTTACGGAGAAGGGTGTAGAGGAAGGTAAATGGAGAAGCATAATGATGACTGATGGAAGCGGAAGCAATCTGGGCTGATTTTAGGCACAGAAGAGAAATTCCAATGCTTACTTTGGAGTCGGTGAGCCTCAGAATTGGAGGAACCAAGGGCGAGCACAGCATGGCAGTTACCAGTTTCCGTTGAACCACGTTTCTGTCTTGTTTGCCGCTTGTAAGACCACTGGCATAGAATTATCTATTTTTATTTTTCCCAAAAAATAAAAACTAGATTTGCCCCTTTTTTATTTTTTATTTTTTACGATTTTAGAATTGAAAATTTTTAATTAATTTCACCAAATTCACTTCAAAATTTACAACTTTATTTCTCTTCTCAGTCAAAGACTTGCGCTTGTATAGTGGAGTGGGGAAGCCACTCATTTCATTCTGTATCAATGGCTTTGCAGACTTGCTTCGCCCTCTCTAGTCAAGCTCCCTACCATTATAGCAACGGCCCGAAATCTTGTTTCCCCAAAACTTTACTTTCACTTTCTTTGCCCAAAGCTTCGTTATTTACGAGAAATGACGAATCACCGCCATTATCATTTTGCTCAAGCAAGAGAAAGCTAAACCTCGCAATTCTTGCTGTAATCATTAATGAATCTTTACTTCACACTTCTAAGACCAATTTGGCTATGGAATTGGAGCAACTCCAGAGGTACACGGATCCCAAGGAAGGATTTACTCTTCTCGTACCCTCTTCTTATGTTAAGGTGGATAAAGCAGGAGCAACTGTGTTGTTTGAGGAGATAAACAAGGCAAGTAACAATGTTGGGGTTGTGGTGAACCCAGTTCGTCTCACCAGCCTTGGTGAATTTGGGACTCCTCAATTTGTGGCCGACAAGCTTATCCAAGCTGAAAAGCGCAAGGTAAGCGTTTGGTTAAATGTGATGGGTTCACAACACTACATCTGGTAATCATTAAACTCTGCTTTCTCTTCTGGTTTAGGAGCGCAAGTTCCCTGTCATAATAGGTTCCCTTCCCTTTCGTATCTCTCAGCATAATGGTGACAACTGGCACCAAGGAGACTCGAACCCAATTCATTTCAAGGAAAGAGGATCTAAATATCCTAAATCCACCCGAAAAGCTTTTTTTTTTTTTTAACTGAAAAGAAAAGCATTTAAGGAAATGCGTTCTATTTAACTGAGAACTAATAAATCTACATTTTACAGTCTCCATCTTCTGTCTCTGTGCTGAACTATGAGTTTGTTGGACGGTTCAATTCTTATCATTGTTTTGGGAATTAAAAAAAGGTCGCATAAGTTTAGATCTTTGGTGCATGCTTGAAGAACATGTAGGACTTCATCAAGTTTCATTTAGTAGGTGCCAACTTACAGAAGATAAGGATTGAATGCTTGAGACATTGTTAGCTTCAAATTTTAGATAAAGCCATTTCTTCACTGTAAATTATGTATCTCCTCACTTCCTTGTCATTTAACTTCAAACTCTGTACTCAATATAGAAATAACGGAAAATAGTGATGATATTCTTTTAAGTTCGAAGTCGGTGATCTTCAGACGTTTTACCTGGGAGACCTTGAGATTCGATTCACTGCACTAGAAGCTTTGCAGCAATTATTTGACTATAAAATTAAGAATAGCATACTATAGAACAGCAAACAATTACCTCAGATATGGACATCTAGATGCATGTGGCGTCACCCTGTATTGCACAATGAGGAGTAATGTAACTCTGACCCTCTCTTAGTTCATCTCACCCAACAACTAGAAGTCTAGAACAACAAAAATTCTTTATTTGCAAGAGAGTTGCTGACTTGGGGCCCTGATTATGTAACTTTTTTCCACTTGAACATTTAGGCAATAGAACTTCTACAAATGGCTGTATTCACACTACTGGTCTTCTACTAGCCGAGTAAGCACAGGGATGAAACACCTGTTCTTCCATATTTTGGACATGAAACAATATGTTATTGCTGAAACATGGAAGAATTGAAATCATAGATCAAAACACTATGCATGGATGGTACGAACTGCCTAAACAAGAATTTTTGAACAGCGAGCAACAAAAACTAATGAATGATATAATCCGGAGGCTAGATCCTTTTGGGGGTGAAAGAAAGAATTCAAAGGTCTTGTGGCCCCTCTATATTGCTGTTTTCTGATCCAAACTGCTACTTCCAAGGAACAAATTAACTGAAACTTCTGAATTGGAAAAAAATTTAAATCATGCTGTAGTATTTTCGTAGCTGTTGTTAAATACAATCTAATGAATGATAGTGGACTTGCACTGTTGGAAAGTTCGAAGCTATATAAAAAATAAATTGTCTTGTGCAGGAAAGTACAAAAGAAGCAGAAGTAATTGGAGTGGCTGAGAGATCAGGCCACGGAGGCCTACAAGTATATGAATTTGAGTATAAAGTTGATAGCACAAGGGGAGGGATGAAGAGGATCTTCTCAGCTGCATTTGTGGCCTCTAAGAAGCTTTACCTTTTAAACATATCACACTCAGACAAACCAGAGAATCCTCTTGACACTCAAACAAGAATGATGTTGGAAGAAGTGCTTCATTCATTTGACATAGCATAATGCATTCATAACAGGTGCTGTCAAGACAGATTGCTTGACAATGTACACTTCTGCTTGAGAAGCCAAAGGTAACCTATGTGCTTATACCATATCAAATTTATATACAGGTGGAATTTTGGAATGTATATAATCTGAATACATCCATTTTGTTTTTGATTCATGTATCATGACAAGAGTTTTTGTAGGTTATAATTATTTCTTTCCAATGCATGAAAGGAAAAAAGAAAGGGTTTTGTTTGAGTGTGCATATTCCAGCATCTATCAACTGGCACACAAATCTGCATTATGCATTGCATTTGCTAGGTTGTTTGTGCATGTGAATTGTAATGTTCATGCAGGACGCCCAAGAATGTCATGATGTCATCATAAGCATAAAGCATTTGAAATAAATAAGGTGATAAGTGAATTGTGATATTTCACAATGATCCTGTTCGTATCATCTTATTTTAAAAAAAATATATATATATCTTATCCTATCTTTTTTAAAGAAGAAGAAGAAGAAGAAGAAAAGATATGACTCATGTATGTAGGTTACCCACTAAGATTACAGTGACTTGCAACAAGACTGTGTCTGGATGGCAAGCATTGATCCTCCCTTGGCATTCTTGTAAGGTCCGTAATGATTGTCAATAAGATTGTAACACGTATTCTCATGATCATATAAATATAAGCAACAATCCCACAGAAGTGTGAAATTCATTCAGAACAATACTGCTATTTTATTGAAAAATTAAGTTTATCGGCTTTCTTTCTTTTGTATTCTCCCATTTGTTTTTTTTTTTTTTTTCTTCATGTACATAAATCAGCAAGATTCTTGCTAACACCTTCAAAAGTTGGAACCAGTCCAGCTACTCGTAATCGTTTGTTGTGTAATTAAATATTATGCAATTTATCTGCTTGTATTCTGAAGATTTTGCTGGAAGTTGACATGTAGTAGCACCACAGCCTTTAAGGAATAAAAAAAAGAAAAGAAAAGACAAAAAAAAAGGTTGCTGCTTGGAAAATTCAATCTAAATCTAATTATGCTTTCAACATATTAACTTGACTAATTTTAGGTAGGAATGAGTTTATTTGTCATTACCTGTATTAGAGGCGTTGATGGTTTCCTGCTTCTTTTTGATATTTAACCTATGGATACGTTCAAGTGAATTGATCTCTGGTTACCAACCATTCTGTGCTACGCAGATGGAAAACCCTAATTGCAAAATGATGTAATTTTAGCTTGACCACTACTCCTATAGCACTTAAATGATCAAGTTTGCAACTCATGCATTTAATACATAAACAGAATACTTTTCTTCCTTGAATTAGTCTATCATGAACTAAGAATTTTGTGAGGAATCTAAATGTGAATTAACTGGACACGTTTTTCTTTCGATCTATAATAAACTATCATCGAATGTGAGATGGGTGGCTGCTATTATTAGTGCAAGAGAGTAATTTCATTATAATATTTTAAATTTAAAATATGTATTTATTTGTAATATTTATTTCTCTGCTTATAATAATCTTGCTTCAGCAAGAGATGGGGGCTGCTTCTTCTAATAGCAAACGTCCAATTTTTTTATATTTTTTATTGTTTATATAATCATTATACAAGAAAAAGGATGAAATTCACTGACAGCATTTTAATTTTCTTTTATTTTTTAATTTTTCAAGAAATTTGCCGAACCCAACTAGTTTGGGACTAAAATTTGTTATTATTGTTGTAATTTTTCAAAAAAGTTACTGGAAGTGAGCCAAAAAAAAACCTATTTCTATGTTTTGAGGGGTTTTTTTTACCAAAATTTACGGGCATGAAAATAAGAATAATAATACCCAATTGAAACTCGATTCGGCAATAATCAAAAATTACAGATCAAGTTTAGAACTTTTTTAAAAAAGAAGTGAAAAGATACAATTTGTTTTTTCCATTTGTTGATTGAATGAAGACTTTGGCATAAAAAAAATTAAAAAAAATTAAAAAAAAAAAGAATGAAGACAAGTTGCAAATTTAAAAAGTCAACAACTCGTTCATTTTGCTGAAAAAGCCAACTTAAGCAGTTTCTTGTTTGCGTGGAGGGATCCCATTTAACGATAATTCAAACATAGCGACATCAAACAACAGACTTTTATGACTTTGAATTGCAATTGCCTAATCCCATTCAAAGTTACGATAGGCAATCAAGTCAAACCACTCCCTATAACTAGCTCTGTTTCATCTTCAACCACACTTCCCGGTAACAATTCTGAGCAATGGATTCGGGGGAGAAGCGGCTCATTGAGCTGGGTTACAAGCAAGAACTCAGAAGAGAAATGGTACTTTTACTTACAATGTGTTTCATCTGGTGTCATTGAATTGGATTTCTTTATTTATTTATTTATTTATTTAGTTTATTTGATGCATGTAGACTTTGTTCAAGACTCTGGCAATATCATTTTCCACGATGACCCTTTTCACTGGGATTACTCCCCTTTACGGTTCAAGCCTTTTATATGCAGGTCCTGCAAGCCTTGTCTGGGGTTGGGTTGTTGTTTCGTTCTTCACCTGGTTTGTTGGCATTGCAATGGCTGAGATCTGTTCCTCTTTCCCAGTATGATCCTTCTTATCTTCCCAATCTCATCTTAACTTATGATGCAATTGTTTTCCATATTGATCAGGCCCCAGGCAACCCGCTCCCCAGGATGTTCTCCCTTTTAGCTTGAATTTATTGATCCGAAAACCATATTATTGGGGTGAACGAGTTTTGTCATCTACCATTTATTCTGCCTTTATTTCTTTCATGCATGTGTTATGCGATCAAATTCCAACACAAATATCTTGAGAAAACTACAGTTTAGGAGCCTAACCGCTCTTGGTTTGTAAAAATGAACAGACTACTGGCTCTCTATACTTCTGGGCAGCCCATCTAGCAGGCCCAAAATGGGGTCCTTTTGCATCATGGTGTTGTGCTTGGCTTGAGACTATAGGACTGGTTGCTGGTATTGGTACCCAGGTAGATTTTCTCTCAAAAATCAAAGGGAAATTGATTACTTCCAGTTAATACTATTGGGAAATGGCATTCAGATAATCACTTTTGCTTAATCGATTTGGAAGGCATATGCAGGTTCACAAACACTACAGAGCATAATCTTACTATGCACAGGCACAAATAAAGATGGTGGATATTTTGCTCCTAAATGGCTCTTCTTGTGCATGTACATGGGCCTCACTGTTATATGGGCAGTTCTCAACACATTTGCACTAGAAGTAATTGCTTTCATTGATATAATCTCTATATGGTGGCAGGTATACATTCTATATGCTTGCTTTTAAGACTTTCATGGGTGTAATCTGTACAATCACTCTACTTATCTGGATTAAGTAATTTATTCTCTGTGTGGTCGTTGATAAAAGGAAAAATAGAAAGTTTATTAGCAGTTATATGACCAATTTATTCCAATCATTCATCTGGGCTAGCACTAATCATCAATTATCAATCTAGCAGTGTTTTGCGGTTGAAATTCTTCACATATTATCAATTAACTATTGAAGACTAAATGAATAGCAATGCTTTGTTTGATTCATAAGAAACATGTGGGGAAAAGGGGGGGGGGGGGGGGTGTGGGGGAGAGTTCACCTGTATTCTTCATGCTTAATATCAGGTTGGAACCATTATCTAGTCTCAACTTTTCTGTTCAAAGCTTGCATTTGTGTGGTTCTTATTTTCATTGTTTCTTGGACTTAACAAAAGCACTGTATTGTATAAAGATTCAACTGAGTATTTTTAATAACAAATAATGTTTAATAATGGCTCTAAATGTTCCAAATTTGATATATAGAAGTACATCACGCAACATCTTATTCATCAAATCTCTCTTTTAGCTTTCAAGGATGCAGACTAATGGTCAAATATTGATAGCAATTTCTTATGATAGGTTATTGGTGGTTTGGTTATCGTTATAATGGTCCCCCTGGTGGCACTGACTACAAAACCTGCTTCATATGTGTTTACACATTTCGAAATGGCACCTGAGTCAACAGGAATATCAAGCAAACCTTATGCAGTCATTTTATCTTTTCTTGTAAGTCAATATTCACTATATGGATATGATGCAGCAGCTCATCTAACAGAAGAAACAAAAGGTGCAGATAAAAATGGTCCTATTGCAATTCTTTCTAGCATTGGCATCATCTCAATATTTGGATGGGGATACATCTTGGCCCTTACCTTTAGCATTCAGGTATTCTTCAACTTAGTCATCTGGATCTAATGGTCTTGCCACATTACCAAATCTATTATTTTACTTGCATTCTTCTCAGGACTTCAGCTATCTATATGATACAAACAATGAGACTGCTGGAGCGTTTGTGCCAGCTCAAATACTATATGACGCATTTCATGGGAGGTACCATAATTCTGCCGGAGCAATCATTTTATTGTTTGTCATATGGGGTTCATTCTTTTTCGGTGGGCTCTCAATCACCACAAGTGCAGCCAGAGTGGTAAGCATAGTTGATGCTAAGGGGCGCTTAGTTAGCTTCCTTTTTGAACTTCTTAACAACTTGTTTAGCACCATCAACTATTGTTCCACAGCTGCCTTTTGTAAATTTTGCTTTTTGATTGCCAATAGAGTAGTTTCAATGAAAATAATTTTTCTGTTTGCTGTCCCATGTCATTGCCAGACTTGTTAAATGTTTATGTTTTGCTTCAGGTGTATGCTCTATCAAGAGATCAAGGAATTCCTTTTTCATCCATATGGAGACAAGTGCATCCAAAGCACAAAGTTCCCTCCAATGCAGTGTGGCTCTGTGCAGCCATCTGCATTCTGCTAGGACTACCGATTCTGAAGGTCAACGTAGTCTTCACTGCCATAACTTCAATATGCACAATTGGATGGGTTGGTGGCTATGCTGTTCCAATTTTCGCTAGAATGGTAATGGATGAGAAGAATTTCAAAGCTGGACCATTTTATTTGGGCAAAGCAAGAAGGCCAATCTGCTTCGTTGCCTTTTTGTGGATTTGTTATACCTGTTCTGTCTTTCTTTTGCCAACTTATTACCCGATTTCATGGGATACTTTCAACTATGCACCGGTGGCTTTGGGCATTGGTTTGGGTTTGATAATGCTTTGGTGGGTTTTGGATGCAAGAAAATGGTTCAAGGGACCTGTTAGGAATATTGAAATTCCAAATGAAAAGGTTTAACTTTGATTTAAATTCAAACACGTGTATTACTGGAACATCCAAGCTCCATCACAGGCTGTTCCACTCATTTTCAATTAGGTGCTGTATATTTTTTTCCCCCTCTTTGTTAGATAGGGGACCCTTATACTTGAATGATTCCTCGTAAAAACAATGTCTGAGTAGTGGCTTCAAACAATTTTTGGAAAATAAAAAAAGCCATCATTCTGATGATGGACCCTAATATTATATACCATAAGTGCAAAAGCTACAAACGGTATTATCCTTGGAAAGATGAACTAAGGAACCAGTTCCGTGTCCATAAAACTAGGAAACTGTGATGCAACTACAAACTTTGATTTCACTTCCTCATAATCTCTCACCCATAGGCAATAGCTTGAATTCCTTGCTACTACATCCTTAGACACCTCCTTCTTTTCCACTAGTTCATTTGCATACCTTGCAAAGTTATCAGCGTAGGACCATAACCGAGCCTGATTTATTGGATCCGGCTCATTTTTCACATTGTCTAGCCACTCTTTAGCTTCCTCAACCCTGGCCCAAAAACAGGTGTCTTGGGTGGAACTTGCTAACTTGCTTCTAGTTTTCTGCTCTTCCTCTTTAATTGGTCTCTCTTTCCACCACGTTTCGAAAATCCGGTACCTCCGCTCTCTTCCATGCCTTATGTAATGACCCTTCTTACGGTGCATTCCTATTCGATAATACTCAGCGATATCTAATGGTTCTACAAGGAGCATATAGAATTGAGATGCATTTACCCACTTTTCTCGCCTGCTAAAATCACGAGGAAGGTCATCGTTTTCAATCATGTTGATTACATTATCCCAAAAACGAGCTAGCTTGAGCCGATTCATGTTGACTTTAGAGTCCCTTCTGGAGGCTCCTCTTTGCTTGAAAGAGTCATAGTACCCCATTTGATCATCAGACTGATCACAGGATGCTTTGTACCACTCTATTTCTGCCCTGTAAGGTGCTATTTTAGACAATTTAATCGCTAGATTAGCGCAGTTGAGGTTTGGGGTACGTCCCGTTCGCCTTGCCAATTTCAGGCAGTCTTTGGCTGGTCGAGCAAGAGGTTCATCCTACAGATTAGATTCAAGAAGAAATTAATGAAATGAATGACAACAATGATAGCTCAGTTTTCTGATAAAGTCAAGTACAAAAGAATAATAGAAAACACCTACCTGGCAAGCTATTCCTGAGGACTGCAAAGCCAGTGCCACACCAGCTTCATAGCTTGATTCAGGAAGCTCTCGAGGCGGGAAACACGTATTCATCAGAAACAGAAGAGAGGCTTTCCCAACATAGTATCCATACTTAAGGTGATCCTCAATGCTACAGCTTGGCGAACTGCCCAGCAACAGCAAGTGCATCATCTTGATAATAGACGTGGCATTGTCAATGCAAATAGCTCCATCTTCAGAACAGAAAAAATAGTTCCCAAATGGCCAAAAGCCGCAAATTGCTTTTTTCCCTTGTTCTGCTTGTGCCAAACCTTCCAGGGAAGCTAATACAGTGCGGAAAATTTCAGCTTTGCTTTCATCAGGTAATTTTGCAGCAAGCAATGCAAAGTGCGGCGAAGTCATTGATAACTGCCAGAATTGAAGCAAGGAATGCAGCTGAGGAGTTAGGGGAGCAAGAGGAGCAAAGAGTAGCCTTGGAACTATGTCATGTTTTGAAACCACATGGCAAAAGTTGCCAACCCATCCCTGGCGGAGAATGGCACGAGAAAGAGACTCATTACCCAGCAATGGAGAGCCAAAAGTGATGCATAATACTGAGATGTTAGAAGAGCTTGATTGAATGTGAGATAGTAGCCAAAGTGCACAAAGTCCAGCCGTTGCTCCTCCTATGCCGTGGCCTGATATCACAATTGACTTGCTTTGCTCCATTATTTTCAACATCTGCATTTCAGAGCTTATTCGTATAAACACCTTCCATGAAAATAAATTGCAAATCCTAACACGAAATTTCTACGGAAAAAAAAATAATAATACATGTGATGAGATTAATTTAAAGGAAATTTTAATATATAATAAATTTATTCTCATACAAAGTCACATTTATATTAGATATATCATTAATGGATAATTTGAATTAGAGAAAAAAAAAGGATTTTAAGAAGATTAAGAAACAGGATAGTTTAATAATGTGAGCAGAATAATTATAATTAAAAATGATATAATAGATTCGTGTATCTATTTTCTAAAAAATAAATTTTCACTAATTTAATTAGAAAACAATAAGAAGAAGAAGAAGAAGACTTTCTTTGAAAACGAATTGGTCCAAAAAATAAATAAAAGAAAGGGTAGTTGAAGTGAAGTGAGAAATGTGTAGATAAACAGCAGTGGGTTTCAAAGTTCAATGTCTTGGCGCATTTTTGCTTTTTTCCATTCTAATCAAGCCACAGATCTCATCTTGTTAGTGTGAAAGCTCCAATAAACTTAAAAGACAATAACCAAATAAGATTGACCCCAAAAAAAGCAAAATATATCAAATCAAACAGATGCCTAACGACCGGTCAACCGCTGGATGAGATCAACACAAACGCATCCTGAATTTGACCCCCAACTCTTCCCCTTTTAATTAATAAAAAATAAGAATACTTCATATTAAATCATTCTTTTTTATTGCTACATTTAGATTTCAAAATATAAAATTATTTATTATTATAAGAAGATGAATAATATATAATTAAATCTAAAATATTGATTAAAAAATAATAATAATGTATTTAACTAAATTCATTGATAACATATCATCAAAAAAATGTATTATTTTAAAGTACTAAAATTGATCATATGTATATAATGGAAAATTGAAAATTCAAATGAAATATAACATCACTAAATTTAATTATTTCAACATATAGCTTTTTATTAACGTCAGAAAATTATAATTTTTTTCAGAAGTTGGGAAGAAAAAGAAAATTCTGAAACTGCCATGTTATGACTCCCTTGTGTTCTTTTGTTTCTTGGCTTTTCTTTGTTAGGGTAAAGAGAGAGAAAGAGAGACGTGTTATAATGCAATAACCCAGTCAAGGATGTATCAATTTCTTGATGCCCGAGTATAAATGAAATTAGTTATAAAAAGACTTGACTTTAATTAT
>CAOGCB010414982.1:0-25714 GCA_948266635.1 Cnidoscolus chayamansa | reverse complement strand
TAAAATATGATTTGTAAATGATAAAATGGAAAGTGTGTGATTGATTGAATGATAGTTGTTAGTTGAAATCTGTTTGAAATGACAATGAATGATGGATAATGTTTGTTCGAGAAGTGGAAAATTTATACAGGTTTGAGTAGGCTGGGTTTTAAATCATCCCTTACAGGGTGAACAGTGGTTCCACTGTAGAGATGTAGGGAATTACTGTTCATTCTGTGGGAGGCATGTCATAGGGGATGTGACATTTCATCAAATTAACAATATAACACACACCAAATAACTTTAATTAAAAAGAGGTAAGGTCAAGAAAAATCAAACACAGTAAATTTATAGTGGTTCGACAATGCAGCCTACATACATTCTTCTCAAGCTTCTTCTTGAGACTTTTGTCCAATATTGACCTCTTTTTCATGGCAAGAGAACAACCGAGCACATCCACCAAGGTTTCCAGGTGCTTGATCAACCTTTACAAGTTTGATGATCACACAAACTTCTTTAAGCTTCCACAGGTGCTTAAGAACCTTTACAGGTTTGAATTCTCCTCAAACTTCTTTAAGCTTTTACAGGTGCTTAACAACCTCTCTAAGTTTCATTTCCCCTTAAACTTCTTTAAGCTTATAAAGGTGCTTAAAGACCTCTTCCAAGTGATGTCCCCTCACTTAGACAACCTTAAATAGTTTTGAAAAGATGAATAATCACTCTCTTTGAACTGATATACAGATAAATGAGCTATGAAGAAGAGAGAGATGGATCTACCAATAAAGCATAAGTTTGTTGAATAAAGTCTTTAAAATAAGACTCTCAAAGTTCTCAAATATATAGCACTTTCATTAGTTGCAAAAAGAAGTAAAAGTTTGTTTATATAGAGGTGATTAAAGCCTTAAACTCTTAGCTGTAAAAGGTGTCCAACGGTTAGTAAAATCTAACAATATAACTGTTACTGTCTAGAAAATCGAGCAATCTAAAAGTAGTAAATCTCAATGTGAAATTAACTTGCTAAAATTATTTTCATACAAAAATTAGTTTGCTAATTTTTAAAAGTAGTTTGCTAATTTCGTTTTGCTGTCAAAGACATAAGGCTAGTTATAAAATTAGTTAGCTAATTTTAACTATTAAGCTAAAATTAGATATCTAATTTTAGCATATTCTAAAATCGATTTTCTTAATTCTAAAATCAATTTTCTTAGTTCTAAAAACATACTTTGAAAATATGTTTGTGCATGCGATGTCTCATTGGCATTTTTATATCTCAATTCTTTTACATTTGCCCTGTGAAAGGAAACCGAAAATCTTGATCTTCTTTGACTTCATCTTCATATCATGTTATCAAGCTTTCTCTATTGATGCAGTTACCTTCCATTCCTGATAATGCTCTTTCTTTGATTTGCAATGCTTTAACAATCATTAGATCTATTACATTAAGTTTTGTTATTATCAAATTCAAGTCTTCTCCTTATGGGGTCAACAGAGCTGTTGTACATTTTAGGTGGCATTTTCATTGTCATCCTATTCCTCTGGTCATCCTATAGTCTGTATTATCCTCATCAATTCTGCTATCTGTCCGTTAGACTCTGACACTTGTCCTTATAGCTCCTGAACATATTCTTTATTTTCTTTTTTTTTCTTTCGTGTTCTGGCATGCATGTAGTGGACCTTCTTATGAACCCCGAAGCTCTTAACTGGATTTCCATATGTCTTTGTTTGTTTTAGGTCCAAAAGAGGAGTCTTTACTAGTTTGCTCATTTGATGATTTCTGTTGCTTTGTTTTTATTATTTAATTTCATTATTTGTTCCTTTTTCCTAAAAAATTTTGAAAAATTCAAGAGAAAATGGAAGAAATTGTTCTCTTGTCTTAAGAGTCAATTTTAGTCATGAGACATCAATCAGAATCTGACCAGTGGATTACTACCAACTTTCCATACATTCATGATCATTGGGACATTACAGGGGGATACATTTCAGTGCTTAGGTTTAAGCAAGGCTCTTTATATAAGTGACATCTTTGAAGATATTGGTGAATCAGTTCGCCAAATAACATGGGGTCCAATATTGCCAAGGCTTGCTCAAATTGTCATAGAAGCTCTTCTTTTCCACTTGAAGCCAAGCCTTCCAATTTCCTTACCTTCCATTTTAGTTCCTGGTAGAGATCTTCATACGATTCCCTGTCACTTTGTTCTTAAGTGTATTACAGTATGGTTTGTTCCAGCTTCACTTGCATTTGAGCGTTCTTGTTCATGCATTTAGAAAAATCTCTAACTAATCCTTCTGATCACTCCCTCTCATTGGCAAGCTCCCTTTTGACCCTTTCTTGGTTGGTGCAGGCCTATATCAATCCTTCTTGAAGTAGGCTTCTTTCATCAACCCATCATCTTTCCAAGAAGATGATTCTACAAATATAAAAAGTATTATTCAATAGAATAATTTTACAAATGATCATCTGCATACCATAGGTAAGCAATTACAAAAGATAGAACAAATACAAAAACGTTCAAATACCTCTTCTTCTCCTGTAACGAAACCAGATACTAAAACTAAGCTGGATAACAAACTTAAAACTCTAGTCTTCAAACCCTTTCAGGTATCTAAGAGTAGCCAATAGGAATTACAAAGTAATTCTCAATCTGAATTTGTTAAAGCATTAAAAAATCCTACAACTTAGAAGTGTCCCCTTCTAAACTAGTAGCACCTGAAACACCTCAAACCTCTCAAAGAATAGTAAACATGATGGAACAAACTTTAGATTATGAAATACAAACTACTCCAAAAAAAACGTCAAGAAAATTTACAAATTAACATACTTAATTAGAATCCACCTCTTCTACTGACAACACTAGACATTAGATTAAAAAAATATACATGTTGTGCTTACACAATCTAGATTCCAAGCCTATATTGTCTATGAATGGAACATAGATGGTATGTATGAGTACGATATTTTAAATTTGCTACAACATATGACAATGGCAGCTAATGCCTACAAAACCCAAACTGGAACCCTAAATAGAGCAATGGTTGAACTCCTGATTACAGGATTCTCAAGACAGCTCAAAGGCTGGTGGGATTACAATCTCACGAGTCAACAACAATATGACATTCTAGATTACATACAAACCTTGGAAGATGATATGCCTCTTCTAGATGAATATACTCAACCCATCCAAGATGTTATTGCAACATTGATTGTAACCATATATATACATTTTGTAGGAGATCCTTCGCATCTTAAGGATAAAAATGTTGAACTCCTTTCAAAACTTAGGTGTAAAAAACTTAGTGATTTCTAGTATTACAAAAAAACCTTTCTTACAAGAGTAATGTTAAGAGAAGATTCTAAACAACCCTTTTGGAAAGAAAATTTATTTGCAGGACTTCCAATATTATTAAGGGAAAGAGTAAGGTATAAAATCAAAGAAAACTCTGGAAATAAAATCCCTTACAATTTATTCACTTATGGTGAATTATTTAGTCTAAACCAAGAGGAAAGATTAAAAATTTACTAAGTTTTAAAATTACCAAAACATTTAAAATGGGAAATGCGAAAAATCTGCCAAGAATTAGGATCTTTCTGTAAACAATTTGAAATAGGAACAACAAACCCCAATCAAGACTATGGAGAAAGTAGTAGTAGAAAAGCATCCAAATATAAGTCATCCCATAAATATAAAAAATATTCAAAACCTAAAAAAGACTCTTATTACAAAAAATCTAGTTCAAATAAATACCCCTGTTGACCCCATAAGGAGAAAACTTATTTTGATGATAACAAAACTTACTGATACATGCTAATGACTTTTCAAGAATTTCATATCAAATAGAGAAAGCAAGTTAAAAGAAAGAAGAAGCAGAAAAAGAGCATGCCATGAAGAACAAGGAAATGTCATGAAGACAAGATGAAGATATAAGAGTCCAGGCAAAACATGTAAAGAGAAGTGAGATCTTGAATTGCCAATGATTTCTTATTTACAAATAGACTTTCAAAGTATTTTCAAAATATGTTTTAAAGACAAACAAAGTTGAACTTGAAAGCTCCTAAAATTAGATATCTAATTTTAGCTCAAGGGTTAAAATTAGTTAACTACTTTTAGAATAAGTCTTTTCTTTCAGTTTCGACATAGACATAAAATTAGCAAACTACTTTTAAAATTAGCATGCTATGTTTTCAAAATTAGCTAAATACTTTCATATTCAAAATATTTTTAGCAAGCTAATTTTGAGGATGATTGGATTGAACACTGACAGCAATCTGACTGGGCAGACTGCTGCACAGTCTGCTACTTTGTAATGGCTAGTTTTCTCACCATTGGTTGTCCTTTTGTTCTTGAAACTTTTGAGCATAAACTAGGGTATATAAGCATACATTTACTTCAATTTTTTTAGTAATGAAAGTGAAACATTCTTGAGCATTCAAAGAGCATTCATTTCATAACTTCCGCAACAAAATCTTTGAGCTTCATTGACAAATCTTCTCTATTCTTGTAGCATTCATTTGAAATTGTTGAAAGAGAGTTATTCCTTCTAAAAATTTCAAATATGATATTAATTGTATTCAAGTGAGGGGACATCACTTGAAAGAGGTTATTAAGCACCTAGCAAGCTTAAAGAAGTTTGAGAGGACATCAAACTTGTAAAGGTTTTTCTAAGCACTTGTGAAGCTTGGTGGATTGTAATTGGT
This sequence comes from Cnidoscolus chayamansa, assembly GCA_948266635.1. NCBI lineage: Eukaryota > Viridiplantae > Streptophyta > Magnoliopsida > Malpighiales > Euphorbiaceae > Cnidoscolus > Cnidoscolus chayamansa. Next base: position 21,042 of record CAOGCB010414982.1, on the reverse strand, counting down.
TCATCTCTTACCTGATTAAAATAGATAGTGGAGTGAAGATCTCAAGAGAAAGCTTGAGAAGAGTGGACACATTTAGCCAAACCACTATAAAATCTAGTGTTTGAATTTTCTCTTCCCTAATCTACTATGTTTGATTACTTATGAATGTGTTTTGAGATTATTGAATGATAAATACTATGTTTAATTGATTACATTGAGAATTTATTAAAGTAGTTATCAAAATTAGCAAGCCTGAGGACCTAGCTAATTTTAGCATGAATAGTAACTTTTCATAAGCTAAAAATTAACTAGCTAATTTTATATTCAGCAATCTTAAGATAATCAACCTCTTTCACACTAATCTGATTAGACAGTGTCCTAGAAGTATTTGGCCATAATTTTTCACAACAGTTTAGAGCAAAAACTTGAAAAATTGATTAAATTGAAAAAGTGACCAATTCACCCCCTTTTGGTCATTTATATTTGGGACAATAAATTGGTATCAGAGCTAGACTTTATTACTCAAGGTCTAACAACCTTAAAGAGATCCTAAAATGGCTAGTACTTTAAACAATGCAAGAGTTCCTACACCCTTAGCAGAAGGTCACTCAATTACTAGACCTCCCTTGTTTAATGGATCAAATTATTCATTCTGGAAAACAGAAGCAGAATACACTGATAATGATTGGAGAAGAATTTCAACTAATGCAAAGGTTATAAACATTTTACATTGTGCTCTATATTTAAATGAATATAAATGTGTCTTTGGTTGTGATTCAGCAAAAGAAATTTGGGACAATCTTGAAGTTACATGTGAAGGAACAAATCAAGTCAAGGATTCCAAAGCCAATATGCTACAAAGAGATTATGAATTATTTGAGATGAAACTAGGAGAATCAATTGCAGATATAAGTGCTAGATTCACTGATTTGGTGAATCTCTTGAAAGCATTGGGAAAAAGATTTAATGAAGAAGAGCTAGTAAAAAAGATCCTAAGGTCACTGCCACAGTCTTGGGAAGCCAAAACTATAATTATATTTGATACCAAAGTCTTATCAAGTTTCACCTATGATGAGCTAATTGGATCACAAATAGCTCATGAGATGATGTTCAAGAGGGATTCTTCAGAAAAAGAAAAGACAAAGAAAGATATAGCCTTAAAGGTAGATAAAGTAGTAGAAGAGAAGTCCAAATCAATTGCCTTGAAGATTGGACAATCTGACTCTTCAAGTTGTTCCAGTGATGATGAAGAAATGGGTATGTTAGCTAGAAGATTCAGAAGGACATTCAAGAAAGGAGAAAATAGATATAAAAAGTTTGCCAAAAAATATAATCCAAAAGTAGATGCAACTTCTCCTCAAAAAGAACAAAAAGAGTCAGTCTGCTATGAGTGCAATAGGCCAGGACATATTAGGCCTAATTGTCCAAGATTGAAGAAGAAAAAGAGCAAAGAAGACAAAGGAAAAAAAGCTTTAGCTGCTGTATGGACTGCTTCAAATACAAGCTCCACAGAAGATGAAAGAGAAGATGTTGAAGTCTGTAGAATGGCTTTTGAAGAACTCTTTGAAGCTTCAATCATAACTAATCATGAGGTAATGGATTCTGACTCTCCAAATGTAGAAGAATTAGAAATTGCTTTTGCTAGAGTCTATGATGAATACAAAAACTACAAGAAAAAATATAGTCATCTAAATCAAAAAATGAGACACTAAAGCTTGAACTAAATTCCTTGACAAAAGCACAAAAAGAAAATTAATCTCTTAGAATTCAACTAGGCTTGCTTAGTGAACATAAAATTAGTCTAGGAAAATCAAGCAAAATTTATGAAATGCTTCTTAAAGAAAATCAGAATCTTGAAAAACAGGTAAAATCATTGACTAATGATCAGTCTAGATTCACAAAAGGTAAACAGAATCTAGAATTGCTTCTAGGGTCATAAAGAATGTCAAGTGAAAAATCTAGAATAGGATTCAGAAGCATGACTAAACAAAATAAATACAGAAACTACTTTGTTAGAGCTTCCTCATCTTATTTGCCTACCGTTACATGTTTTTATTGCAATAAAGCTGGTCATTTGATTCACTCATGTCCTATTAGAAGAGGATCCTTAAAGGCAAAAATGATTTGAGTACCTAAAGGATCCTTACCTAATAGCTATAACTTTCAAGGACCCAAAAAGACTTGGGTACCTAAAATTTGATAAATTGTTTAGCATGTATGCTTTAGGAATAAAGAGGATTCCATAAAATGGTGCATTGACAGTAGATGTTCAAGGCACATGAAAGGAGAAAAAGACTACTTCTCTAAGCTCACCCTGAAAAATGAAGGATATATCAGATATGGTGACAAAGGTAGAGCACAAATAACTAGAAATGGAGCAATTGGTCATCAATCCTGCATTGAAAATGTTGCCTTAGTTGATGGACTAAAATTCAATCTTCTCAGTGTAAGTCAACTTTGTGACAAACGTGTTAAGTTAACCTTCTTCACCACTCACTGTGAAATTGTGAATTTGAATGATCAAACATTGTTTGTAGCTCCCAGACATGAAAATGTATATATGCTAGATCTAGATTGCTTTCAATATAGTGAAAAATGCTTAGTCACTTTAAATGAAAGTAGTTGTCTATGGCACAGGAAGCTTGGGCATGCTAGCATGCACCTAATCTCCAAAATATCAAGAAAAAAAAATCTAGTTAGGGGACTGCCTAAGCTAAATTTTAAAAAAGATCACCCCTGTAAAGCTTGCTCTCTAAAAAAACAAACAAGTACCAGTTTTAAACCTAAAAATGTTGTCACGTCTACCAAAATATTAGAACTGTTACACTTAGACCTTTTTGGACCTATCACCCCAATGAGTCTATAAGGCAAGGGTTATGCCTTCGTGATTGTGGATGACTACTCAAGGTATACTTAGGTGTTCTTCCTCTCTCATAAAAATGAAACTTTCAACATATTTGAAAAATTCTATAGAAAAGTTAAAAATGAAAAAGAGCTCAATATCATTTCACTTAGGAATGATCATGGAAAAGAGTTTGAAAATAGCCTGTTTGATGAATACTGCTCTAAAGAAGGGATTTTCCACTCATTTTCAACTCTTAGAACCCTCAACAAAAGGAGTAGTTGAAAGGAAAACAGAACTTTGCAAGAAATGGCAAAAACCATGCTCAATGAAAATAACCTTCCTAAGTATTTTTGGCCAGAAGCTGTAAACACAACTTGCTAAATAGTAAATAGAGTTACTATTAGAGTAATCTTGAAGAAAACTACTTATGAACTTTGGAAAGGAAAGCAACCTAATGTATCTCAATTTCAAGTCTTCAGATGTAAGTATTACATTCTAAATAATATAGAAAATTTGAAGAAATTTGATGCCAAAGTAGTGGAAGGAATATTTATAGGATACTCCACAAATAGTAAAGCCTATAAGGTATTTAATAGAAAAATTTTAACTATAGAAGAGTCTGTGAATGTTGTCTTTGATGAAATAAATCCCACCTTAAAAAGGAAAGATTTAGTTGATGAAGAAATAGAAGAGATTTTTAGTAAGCTAAATTTAAACAAGGACAAAGAAAATGAACTCAACTCTAAAGATGACGTAGCTACAGAAAACTTAAAACACAAATAGTCAAACACCTGTAAACATACAAGATCATGAACCTAACTTGACAAAACTTGAACTAGATGAACCACATCATAGTGACCTCCCTCAAGAATAGAGATTTCATAAAGATCATCCCAAACAAGACATCCTAGGAGAACCTTCACAAAGAATGATGACTAAAAGTCAACTTCAAAAATTTCATGGAAATGTTGCATTTGTTTCATTATTAGAACCAAAGACTTTTGAAGAGGCTTAATATGATGAACCTTGGATTCTTCCCATAAAAGAGGAATTAAACCAATTTGAGAGAAACAATGTATGGAAACTAGTTCCAAAACCCATAAACTGTTCAGTCATAGGTGCAAAATGGGTGTTCAGAAACAAAATGGATGAACTTGGTAATGTAACTAGAAACAAAGCCATATTAGTTGCACAAGGTTACAACCAAGAAGAAGGAATTGATTTCGATGAAACATTTGCACCAGTGGCTAGATTAGAAGCAATTACAATGCTATGTGCATATGCATATCACAAAAATTTTCTATTATATCAAATGGATGTCAAAAGTGCATTCGTAAATGGATACAAAGAGGAGGAAGTCTATGTGGCTCAACCTCCTGTTTTTGAAGATGTTATACATCCAGCTTATGTATTCAAACTTGACAAAGCACTCTATGGATTGAAACAAGCTCCTTTAGCTTGGTATGAGAGGTTTAGCAAATTTTTGTTGAAAAATGATATGAGAAGAGGAAAAATGGATACTACACTGTTTATAAAGAATCACAAACATGACATATTAATTATACAAATTTATGTTGATGATATAATTTTTGGTGCTACTAATGATTTTCTTTATAAGAAATTTTCAAAGCTAATGCAAAGTGAATTTAAGATGAGCCTAATGGGAGAGCTCACCTTCTTCCTCGGACTACAAATTAAGCAAATGGATGAAGGAATCTTCATTAACCAATCAAACTACATCAAAGATATGATGAAAAAGTTTAAGATTGAAGAAATGAAAAGCATAGGCACTCCTATGAACACCAACATCAAATTGGACAAGGATGAAAAAGGTAAAGAAGTTGATCAAAGAATGTACAGAGGTATGATTGGATCTTTTCTTTATTTAACTACATCTAGACCTGACATTCACTTTAGTGTATGCTTATGTGCTAGATTTCAATCATGTCCAAAAGAGTCACACATGACTTCTGTAAAAAGAATTTTCAGATATCTTGTACGGACAATGTCTATAGGACTATGGTATCCTAAAGGAGAAAACTTAGATCTTATAGGATATAGTGACTCAGATTTTGCAGGTGGTCGATTAGACAGAAAAAGCACCTCTGGAACCTATCAATTTCTTGGTCATGCTTTAGTCTCCTGGCACAGTAGAAAATAATCATTTGTTGCTTTATCCATTACTGAAGTTGAATATGTAGCAGCTAGAAGTTGTGTTGCTCAAATCTCATGGATGAAGCAGCCATTAGAAGACTATGGAATTAAAGAAAGTTATATTCCAATTAGGTGTGATAACACTAATGCCATAAATTTGTCAAAAAAATCCAGTACAACACTCAAGGACAGAACATATTGAAATTAGGCACCACTTCATAAGAGATCATGTGCAAAATGGAAACATTAGGCTAGAATTGTCAATATCTTCACCATACCATTGAATGAAGAAACATTTTGCAGAATCAGGAGAGAACTAAGAATGATTGAATCAAGTCATTTAGGATAAGTTAAAGATATATAGATTTGATTATTTGCATAACCTCTTTAAATTAAAATAAATACTAAAAAATTATAATAGTTTGACTCATAGATTAACTCCTAAAAATTGTTAAAAGAAATCACAATGAGGCCAAAGTATCCAAAAAATAGTCTGGTAAAAGTGATAAGAAAATTAGCTAACTAAAATTTGTGTAAATAAACTTAGCTAAGCTAATTTCAAAAGTAGCAAAGCAAATTCCAAAAGTGGCAAGATACTCTTAAAAAGTCTATTCAAATTCAGAAAATAGTGAGAAATTGCAAGAATTCTGATAAATGACACATAAATGTCCTTAGTAAATAGAGGGGTAATTTTGAAACTTCTAAGTAGTCATTCAAGCAGGAACAAAATTTTTCTATTAAAGAGTCACTCTGAACTCTAAACGATACATCTCTCTAACTTCACACACTCTCTTTCATTCTCTCAATCGCGTCTGTCTTTACACTCTCTCTCTCTCAACCCATCTGAGAAAAAATCACGGTACGGATCAAGCAGCGCGCTATGAGAAAGAAAGGAGAAAACTTTCATTTCACCTCTTTAGACTCGTCAGATTCAGAAGCTCCCATAAAAAGTTTGAAAAGATTAAACAAAGACATTAAAATCACAGAACCCATTGAACCTTCTATCAAGAAGACCAAGCTATCAGAGCTTCAAGCATCCATGAGATCGTTGGTCATCCACAAGTATATCCTCTGGGAAACCTTTAAAAGTTGCAATTTTGAAGTGTTAGGACTTTTTAAAGCACATGGTTGGGAAAATTTGATAAGAATGAAAAGAGCTTACTATCCAGAGCTCGTACAAGAGTTTTATAGAACCTTAATCCCTTCTGATAGTAAGGATAGTTTTGTAGTGCAGCTAAGAGGAACTAAGTATGTGATAAATGTCAAAATACTAAGTAAAGCCCTAGGAATACCTAACCAGGGAAGTAATGTAGGATCCTTCAAATATGTACATGCTGTCAAAGGGTATAATGAGGTTGATTTTAGGGAACTTTTGCTTCCTAACCTTTCCAAAGAGTCTGAAAAACTGAGTATGTTGCAATTCCCTCCACAAGTCAAAATCCTTCATGCAATAATCATCTACTTCCTACACCCTAGAATAGGAAGCCATTCGTACCTCAATTTAGCCTTTTTAATATTCGTAATGCAATATTCGTACTTCAAATATGTACATGCTGTCAAAGGGTATAATTGGTGCATTCTTTGGCACCTAATTCAGAAAAAGCCCATAAATTTAGCCTTTTTAATTTTTAAAACCATACTCAAAAGTTCTATAGTAAGGAGTCTTCCTTATGCCATGTTCCTCATTCCATTGTTTGATAACCTGAGAATAGACTTGGAAAAAGAAAGAGTGGAAACTCAGTTATTGGTTATCAAGGAGAGTCACTACACAAAGAAAGGGGAGCCAAAGAAGGTGGCTAAGAAAAACAGGGAAGAAGAGAAAACTGAAAAAAGAAAAGAAAAAATGGATTTTGAGGCTGAAGAAGAAATGAGAGAAACACAGAGAACTTCAACTGATCAAAGTAGGGAACTGTTACATACCCTTCAAAGCATAGCAAATGTTGTCATGGAAACTTTGGAACTTGCTCTAAAACTCCAAATAGAAGCTGCAAAATAAAAGGATGAAGCCAATTATGGACTCACTCTTCAGTTAAAAAGAGTTAAAGAAAAGCTAGACAGATTGCTTGCAATGAAGAATTCAGAAAAGACAGTTCTAAGAGAGGAAACTGTGGATGAACCCACAAATGCTAAAGAGAAAACACATCTAACAATTTAGAAAGTAAATGGTTCATCCTCTGAGTCATCAACTTCAAGCAAATCAAATCAGCAAACTAATCAGAGGAAAGGTTCTGCTCTGTCAGAACCAGTGCTGGTCTGGCTGACAAAGCCTCCTCAATGTTGACCACTGACCCACCTGCACTAGTTCCTGTTGTTCACACTTCCAAAACTGCCAAACCTCCCAAAGCTTCAATGCCAGCAGCACCTCTTCTAAGGATTGGAAAACATGGTCTAATGACCAAATCAGTCAAGCTTAGAGAGGCAGGCAGTGCTGCTCAACCTTTGAAGTTTGCCATTGATGAATATGAAATCTCTTATTGTTTTTTTTTTTTTTTGCTATCTCTCGCCCCTGTTTCCTTTTTTATCTTTGACAAAAAGCGGGACAAGATTATGCCTAGGATAAATATTTTAGGAATTTTATGTAATGACTATGTAATGACTTGAATTTGCTTTTATCAATATAAATTTCACACAAGTCTTATGTGATATATTGAGATGATTGATTATTGACTATTATGTTGAATATGCTACTGTTAACTTGAGAATTTTTTATGAGTAACAAATGAACTTGTGTGACATGATTATATTTTGATACAAGTGAACTGAGATTTTTGACTCAGAGGGAGTTGAAAATTTTCCATCAAAAAACTCAGAGGGAATATTTCTCTAAAGAGCTTATTACACTTTTACTCAATCATGTAAATAAATTATACGATAATGTTATATATTTCTCCTTGAGAGCATTAAGTTTTGTCATCATCAAAAAGAGGGAGATTATTGACCCCATAAGGAGAAAACCTATTTTGATGATAACAAAACTTAGTGATACATGCTAATGACTTTTCAAGAATTTCATATCAAATAGAGAAAGCAAGTTAAAAGAAAGAAGAAGCAAAAAAAGAGCATGCCATGAAGAATAAGGAAATGTCATAAAGACATGATGAAAATATAAGAGTCTAGGCAAAACATGTAAGAAAAGTGAGATCTTGAATTGCTAATGATTTCTTATTTACAAATAGAATTTCAAAGTATTTTCAAAATATGATTTTAAAGACAAAGAAAGTTGAACTTGAAAGTTGCTAAAATTAGATATCTAATTTTAGCTCAAAGGGTTAAAATTAGCTAACTAATTTTAGACTAAGTCTTTTTTTTTCAGTTTTGACATAGACATAAAATTAGAAAACTACTTTTAAAATTAGCATGCTATGTTTTCAAAATTAGCTAATTACTTTCCGATTCAAAATATTTTTAGCAAGCTAATTTTGAGGATGATTGGACTGAACACTGACAGGAGCCTGACTGTGCAGACTACTGCACAGTCTGCTACAGTGTAACAACTAATTTTCTAACCATTGGCTATCCTTTTGTTCTAAAAACTTTTGAGCATATACTTAGGTATATAAGCATGTATTTACTTCAATTTTTTAGTATGCAAGTGAAAAATTCTTGAGCATTCAAAGAGCATTCATTTCATAACTTTCACAACAAAATCTTTGAGCTTCATTGACAAATCTTCTCTCTTCTTATAGCATTTATTTATAATTGTTGAAAGATAGTTATTACTTTTGAAATTTTCAAATTTGATATTAATTATATTCAAGTGAAGATACATCACTTGAAAGATGTCATTAAGCACCTATCAAGCTTAAAGAAGTTTGAGTTGACATCAAACTTGTAAAGGTTTTTCTAAGCACCTATGAAGTTTGGAGGATTGTAATTGGTTCATCTCTTACTTGATTAAAAGAGATAGATAGTGGAGTGAAGATCTCAAGAGAAAGCCTGAGAAGAGTAGACGTACGTCGTTTTGCTGAACCACTATAAAATCTAATGTTTGAATTTTCTCTTCCCTAATCTACTATGTTTGATTACTTATGAATGTGTTTTGAGATTATTGAATGATAAATACTGGTGTTTAATTGATTACATTGAGAATTTATTAAAGTAGATATCAAAATTAGCAAGCCTGAGCACATAGCTACTTTTAACGTGAACATTAGTGTGAACAATAACTTTTTCACATGCTAAAAATTAGCTAGCTAATTTTGTATTCAGCAATCTTAAGATAATCAACCTCTTTCGTATTGATCTGATTAGACAGTGTCCTAAAAGTATTTGGCCACAATTTTTCACAAGAGCTTAGAGCAAAAACTTTAAAAATTGATTAAATTGAAAAAGTAACAAATTCACCCCCTCTTGGTCATTTATATTTGGGACAACAACTCCAAATATAGGTCTACTAGCAGTAGTAAGACCAAATCTAAAATGAAACTGAAAGACATTACTTGTTACAGATATGGTAAGGAAGGCCGCACTTCTAAGTATTGTTAAATCAGTAAAAAACTTTAGGAACTTCAATTAGAAAAAGAAGTTATGAATATGATAATAGCTCTTTTAATTGAATCTTCTGAGAGTGAAAATGATTCAAACATTAAAGATGAAGAACTTCTACAAATAGATGAGCTAATTACAAGTTCTAATTCTGATTTTGAGTCTGAACAGGAACTTGAACAACCTACAAAAGAACCAATTGTAGATAAATACAAAAAATTAAATGTTCTTACAAAAGACTAGAAATTGATCTTAGAAATGCTTACACAAGTTCAGGATCAACACTTGCAAAAAGAATTTTTAGAAAAACTTTTAAAATCATTTGAACCTGAAAATACAGTAAAAATTATGTTTTGCCTTTTACAAGTAAAGGTATGTATGATCTCACGAACATACTAAATAGAAAAAAATCTACAAAATAAACTTTTGTAACATTTCAAAGTCGATAAGAAGAAATAAAAAAATGTAAAAGTAGAATTAAAACAATTAAAAGAAAAACAAGCTGAAGACTTTAAAACTCTTCAATTATTATTTTCCAAAACAGAAGAATCAAAAGAAGATGAAGATGAAGAAAATAATTTAGAAATTCAAAATCTGGAAAGATTTGAAAAGGCTCCAAAAGATTTTCTCTTCATTTTAACTAAAATTACTTCAAAAAAATACTTGATTAAGGTTACAATTGTATTTTCCAAAGACTTCAAAATAGATACAATTGTCTTATTTGATACAGGTGTAGATTTAAATTGTATTAAAGAAGGTAAACATTTCTATGAAGAAATAAAAGAATGGTTATCAACTGCAAACAATTCAAAAATGCAAATCAAGTATAAAACATAAGCTTCCATAACTAATTCAAATTTTCTCTTAAAAACCTCATTTGTTTTAGTTAGAGATATAAATCATAGTGTGATCTTAGCAACACCTTTTATCAATATGACAACTGCCAACAAGGTCAACTATGATAGTATTTCTTTCAAAACAAAGAAACAATATCTTACTTTTCCTTTCATGGAAAAACCTAAGACCAGAAAGCTCAATATCATAAAAGCTTGTTCGATTTATGATAATGAGCTAAATGTCTTAATACAAGGAAAAACAAAACACTTGTAACACCTCTAGTAAGATGTTTGTTTAGAAAGAATTGAAAAACAATTATAAAACAGTTCAGTACAATAGAAAATTTTTGAATTCAATATCTAGATAGAAAAAGAAATTTGTGTTGATCTTCCGAATGCTTTCTGGAATTGAAAACAACATATGATAGATTTACCATATGAAAATGATTTCAATGAAAGGAACATTCCTACAAAAGCAAGATCTATACAAATGAACGTTGAATAAGAACAACATTTTCGTTTTGAAATTCAAGATTTAAAAAATAAATGATTAATTACAAAATCTAGATCACCATGGAGTTGTGTTGCTTTACATGGAATAAAAATTCAGAAATAGAAAGAGCAACACCTAGACTAGTGTTCAATTACAAACCATTAAACAAAGCCTTAAAATTTATAGATATCCAATTTCAAATAAAAAAGATCTTTTGCAAAGATTATATTCTATATTTGTATTTTCTAAATTCAATATCAAGCTAGGATTTTGGCAAATATAAATTGATCTAAAAGACATATATAAAATTGTATTTATTGTTCCTTTTGGACAGTATGAGTAGACGATCATGCTGTTTGGGTTAAAAAATGCTCCTTTAGAATTTTAAAGAATAATGAACAAAAATTTTAAGCCATACTCCAAATTTTGTATAGTATATATAGATGATGTTCTTGTGTTTTCAGAGTCCATAGAACAACACTTTAAACATTTAAGGATATTTTTCTATGTGACAAAACAAAATGGTCTAGCTGTTTCAAAATCTAAAATTTCTCTTTTCCAAACACGGGTTAGATTCTTAGGACATTAAATTTATCAAGGAAATATCACTCCTTGATTTCTAGAAAGTTTGAATTATGTCTTAGATTTTTGTCCAAACATCAACCGTCTTTTGAAACCTTTGCATGATAGGTTAAAGAAAAACCCTCAACCATGGACTAATCAACATAGAGAGGTTCTCCAACAAATTAAGCAACAAGTACAAACCATTCCCTACTTACATTTAGTTGATCCCTTAGCACTTAAGGTAGTTGAAATTGATGCATCCGACCTTAGGTATGGAGGCATTTTAAAACAAGTTCAAAATGGAAGGGAACAAATTATACAATTTCATTCTACTCACTGGAACAATTGTCAAAAGAATTATTCTACTAGAAAAAATGAAATTCTTGCAATTTTTTTATGCATCCAAAAATTTCAAAGTAATTTACTAAATAAAAATTTTTACTTCGAATTGATTGTAAATCTGCAAAAAAAGTTTTGCAAAAAGATGTTCAAAATCTTGCATCCAAATAGATTTTCGCACAATGGCAAGTGATTTTAAGTATTTTTTATTTTGAAATTGAATTTATAAAAGGAGATACAAATTCCATTATCGATTTCCTAACCAAAGAATTCCTCCAAAACAAGTCATAATGCCCAGAAAATCCAAATAAAAAAACTGAAAACCCAACTTCTCCAAAACCAAGCTCTATAAAACAAGTTATCACCTCTGCAAAACCAATTCACTCTTGGACAGCCATTTCTGAAGAAGAAGAAGAAAACTACTCTTGGTACATTGAGTCACAAGCTTCTAATACTAACAGTCAAATATAAAAATGGGTAGAATCTCTATCTAACTACCCTAAAGTCCTTCAAGCATTACAAACATTACCAGAGCAACACAAGCTCAAACAGGTAAATCTTCAAAACTCATTTCCAAAACTACTGAGAAAGGAGAATGTTTCTCCTCTAAAACCCTTTCTCAAGGTGTTTCCCAATCAGATGAGATCTTACAAATTGATTTTCAAAGCACTCTTTCACAACCTATACCTTCTCAAATAATTTTATCACAAACAAAATTAAAAAAGAAGTCCTCTGAATGGATTGTGAAAATATATTTTCAAAATATTTTCATTATAAAGGATGAATTTTTCCACAAAGAAGCCTCTATGATAGTTTCAAAAGCCTTTCCATGTGAGTGGTATTTCAAACCTTATGATTTAGGCAAAACCCAACAATAATATCAGAAAATTCTTGAAGCCACATGATCTACAAAATTTAACCATTTCTATTTGAAAGAAAATCATGATGATCCTGCTTATTCCACCTGCCTTATCTAAAAGGTCCTTATTCCCACTAATTGGGGACGAACTTACAAAACTAAAAATTTTTCCCTTAAACCTACAAAACAGAATTGAGCACTGCCAGGACTACAATTATTAGGATTGCTAGCAAGTCTAGTATAATACCTTTATATCCAAAACCACAAAAATTGCCATTCCTTATTATTTTATTTCCAAAACACCTTTAACCATTCAAAGGCTCCTTCCTAGTTCATACATTAGTGGAACTTATTTGGTGTCATACAAACATCCTAACTCCAGAAATCAAGGAAAGCTTTACCCTTTTCAAAACTCACTACAAACCTTCGCCTTAGGAAAATAGATTCTCACCTCTTTTCTTATTTTGTTCAAAATTCTTCTTATCTTGGGTAATCATATGGTTCTTTGAAATTAATTTTGTTGATGGAATTAATTCCATGACCAGAAGGTTCAAAACCAAGTGGTGGGACTCTTTCCATGTCCCATAAAATATTACAAACTAGAGCATACATAATGGCTTAAGGACTAAAACCTACTGCCATTAACTTTGGCCCAAATTTCTTCAAATAAATTGTTCTTAGCTCAAAGATCTCATGCCATAGCCTAATTGGCTGTTGTAAAAAATGATGAAAAGTTATTTGCAACAATAGAACAACTACTACAAAGTATGTCAAATCCATCTATAACAAATTCAGAGTTAGAACCCATAATTAATTTGGAAAATGACACTGATAATGAAGGAATGCCTACTCTTATGCAAAACCTCTTGTAAATTCTTATAAAAAAGAAAAGAAAAAGAAAAGAAAAAAGAAAAGTAAAAGAAAAGAAAAAAGAAAAGTAAAAGATCGACAAAATTAAATATGGCAGCATTTTACCTTTCATTTTCAAAAATGGTATCATTAGAATATTGAAGTCACTATTGTACTACTGCCAAGAATATTCAATACTTGTCAGAAATATCGTGAAGCTAAGCAAAACCTATCAAAACAAGCAAACAAAATATTATTCACTAGTCATTATTCAAAGGGAATAACTATTCACAAGTGACCTTAACTATTCAAAATGACCTTTCAAAAAAAATTATAATGATGCCACTCTCTTCCTCTATAAAAGGGAGCCTCCTCCACTATTTGGAGACACCATACCTTATCCTTGAATACCATATCATCTTGAAGCACATCTTTCTTCAAGACCTCTTCAAGATTCCAAAAAGAAGAGAGAGACATCTTTCTTTGTTTCTTGTAGTAGTCATTAGGAAGCTCATGTTTTGAGCAACCTTTGTAAAAGAATTCTATTTGGAACTGATCTATGCACTTTCAAAATTAATAGAATTTTCAAGTAAGTTATTTTCAAACTTTTCAAATTATTTAAATGTCTTCATATGCATTAATGGCTAGTTCTACCACCTATTTGCATTAAAGATAATATGTATGCATATATTATCATAGCGGACAGGCTCTACCACCGTTTATAATATATAGATATTATTATCTTTGTTCATATTTAAATTTTTGTATAAATTTATTTTGTTCTTTCTCTATCTATATTTCTATTTTCATTTTCCCTTGCCATCTATTTATCTTCACTTGTTACATCTTCCCACGCTGTCTTATATATATATATATATATATGAATTCACACAAAACACATGAACATAAAAAATATTCATAATATAATTATATTAACATCTTCGCAATCCTAATGACGTAACATGCCTATTAAAAACTTCCTTTGCAATAGGCTTTGTCAAAGGATCAGCTATCATTGCATACGTAGATATATATTTCATGTTTACTTCTTTCTTAGCAACCATATCTCTAACAATGTTATATTTTATATCAATATGCTTAGTCTTCCCATGGTACTTGGGATATTTTGTGTAGGCTATTGCAAAAAAGAAAAGAAAAATTATAGAAAGAAAGAAAAAAGAAAAGTAAAAGACCGACAAAATTAAATATAGTGGCTTTTTACCTTTCATTTTCAAAAAAAAGGTATCATTAGAATATTAAAGTCATTATTGTATGACTGTCAAGAATATTCAATACTTGTCAGAAATATCATGAAGGTAAGCAGAATCTCTTAAAACAAGCAGACAAAACATTGTTCACTATTCACTATTCAAAGGTAATAATTATTCACAAGTGACTTTAACTATTCAAAAATGACCTTTCAGAAAAAATTACAAAAATGCCACTCCCTTCCTTTATAGAAGGGAGCCTGCTCCACTATTTGGAGACACCATACCTTATCCTTGAATACCATATCATCTTGAAGCACATCTTTCTTCAAGACCTCTTCAAGATTCCAAGAAGGAGAGAGAGAGAAATAAATCTTTCTTTGTTTCTTGTAGTAGTCATTAGGAAGCTCATGTGTTAAGTAACCTTTGTAAAAAAAACTCTACTTGGAACTGATCTACTGTAGTTTTCAAAATTAATAAAATTTCCAAGTTATTTTAAAACTTTTCAAATTATTTAAATGTCTTCATATGCATTAATGGATGGTTATACCGCCTATTTGCATTGAAGATAATATATATGCATATATTATCATAGTGGATAGGCTCTACTGCCCGTTGATAATATATAGATATTATTATCTTTGTTCATATTTAAATTTTTGTATAAATTTGTTTTGTTCTTTCTCTATCTACTTTTCTACTTTCATTTTTCCCTTGCCATCTATTTATTTTTTTGGTATTAGAGTATTATTTCTTCACTCGTTACCTCTTCCCACTTGGTCTTATATATATATGTCTATCAATTCACAAAAAAAACACATGAACATAAAAAAATACATAATATAAGTATATTAACATCTTCGCAATCCTAATGACCTAACATACCTATTAAAAACTTCCTTTGCCATAGGCTTTGTCAAAGGATCAACTATCATTACATACGTAGATATATATTTCATGTTCACTTCTTTCTTAGCAGCCATATCTCTAACAAAATTATATTTTACATCAATATGCTTAGTCTTTCCATGGTACTTGGGCTCTTTTGTGTAGGCTATTGCAAAAAAGAAAAGAAAAATTATAGAAAGAAAGAAAAAAGAAAAGTAAAAGACTGGCAAAATGAAATATGGCGGATTTTACCTTTCATTTTCAAAAAAGCTATCATCAAAATATTGAAGTCACTATTGTACGACTGTCAAGAATATTCAATACTTGTTAGAAATATCATGAAGGTAAGCAGAACCTATTAAAACAAGCAGACAAAACATTGTTCACTATTCCCTATTCAAAGGGAATAACTATTCACAAGTGACCTTAACTATTCAAAAATGACCTTTCAAAAAAATTACAAAGATACCACTCCCTTCCTCTCTAAAAGGGAGCCTACTCCACTATTTGGAGACACCATACCTTATCCTTGAATACCATATCATCTTGAAGCACATCTTTCGTCAAGACCTCTTCAAGATTCCAAGAAGGAGAGAGAGAGAGAGAGAGAGAGAGAAATCTTTCTTTGTTTCTTATAGTAGTCATTAGGAAGCTCATGTGTTGAGCAACCTTTGTAAAAAAACTCTACTTGGAACTAATCTACTGCAATTTTCAAAATTAATGAAATTTCCAAGTAAGTTATTTTCAAACTTTTCAAATTATTTAAATGTCTTCATATGCATTAATGGTTGGTTCTATCGCCTATTTGCATTAAAGATAATATGTATGTATATATTATCGTAGCGGATAGGCTCTACTACACATTGATAATATATAGATATTATTATCTTTGTTCATATTTAAATTTTTATATAAATTTATTTTGTTCTTTCTCCATCTACATTTTTGTTTTCATTTTTCCCTTGCCATCTATTTATTTTTTTGGTATTATAGTATTATTTCTTCACTCGTTACCTCTTCCCACTTGGTCTTATATATATATATATGTATATGAATTCACAAAAAACACATGAACATAAAAAATATACATAATATAAGTATATTAACATCTTCGCAATCCTAATGACCTAACATGCCTATTAAAAACTTCCTTTGCCAAAGGCTTTGTTAAAGAATCAGCTATCATTGCATATGTAGATATATATTTCATGTTCACTTCTTTCTTAGCAACCATATCTCTAACAAAATTATATTTTATATCAATATGCTTAGTCTTCCCATGGTACTTGGGATCTTTTGTGTAGGCTATTGCATCTTGACTAGCACAATTAACCGTTACTGGTTCAATAGTACTATTAAATAGTCCTAAATATTCTAGAAAATGCTTTAGCTACATAGCTTCTTGTACAACTATCAAGAATGCCATAAACTTAACTTCCCTTGTGAATAAAGTTGTACAAGATTGTTTCTTACTACTTCATGATATGGTGCCATCATTCAATAAGAAAACATATCCTGAGGTAGATTTTCTTTCATCCAAATCACATCCTCAATCAGCATTAGTATAACTCTTAAGAAGTAAATTTTCCCCTTGATAAAACAATGAGTAATCAATAATGCTTAAGATATCTCAATATCCTTTTGATTGCTTTCCAATGTTGATGTCCCGGATCGGATTGATATCTACTAACTAATTTGATAGCATAATAAATGTCAGATCTAGTACACATCATAAGATACATAAGACTACCAACTGCATTAGCACAAAGAACTCTCTTCATTTGTTCTCCTTCTTGTTGGGTCGTGGGATACATTATCACGTACGCTTATTAGGGCCTAGGAAATTAAGTGTCTAATTAAGCTATAATTGAGAACTTAAAAGCATAATATTGACTATGTTAGATGATGAGATATGTGCTTGATATACATGACAGGCTTAAGTATGAAAGAATGTTAGAAGTGGTATGATACTTGTTTACATGTAAGTATGCATTTGATAAGCAATTGGTATGCAACTAGTGTGTATGTATAAGTTGCATGTGATATGATAAGCAAGTAAGCAAACATGAATGAAACTTAAGTTTAAAATATATATATATATATATATATATATATATATATATATATATAAATGGAACTGGTATAGTTTGCCTAAACTGAATAATATTAGAACATAATTTATTATGACAAAACAATAATGAAATATTTATATAAATTATCATGAGAGTTGTAACATCCCGATTTTTAGGATAATCAGAGATGTAATGTAAATATAAATATTGTACATGTAATAAATTGAAGGAAATGCCTTTGATGGCATTTGAATTTTTAAATAAAAATTCTATGGAAATAATAGTGAAAGGAAAACGAAATACAAGTGAATTTAAGTGTGAAAAATGGAAGCTAAATTAATTTAGTTAGATTCTAAATAACATGTAAATTTAAAATGTGTATATAATTAATTAGATTAAATATATATATATATATATATATATATATATATATATATATATATATATATATATATGAGTTTAATTTATGGTTGATCTAAATAAATTATGGTGGACTTGGATCAATCTAAATAGGCTTGGACTAAGTTGAAAACAAGTGGACTTAAGCTTGAAAACAATTGATGGACTAAGGCTTGAATGGAAGTTGGACCGAGACCTAAAATTGGAGGAAGTGGTCAGTTGTGTTTAATGCGTGATTTGGGTTAGAAATGGTAATGGACCATTCATGTTTTGAGCTGGAGGAAGGGCCACTTATTGGACTTAAGTCCATGTTGAAACAAACAAATGCGAAGAAAAATGAAGTGGGCACACACAGTTTGGACAAGGATTGACCAAGTGCCTTACCCATCCTCCTTTGTGGAACCCATGTGTCTTATTCAACATGATTCAAGTGGATACCTTGTCCAATGGAAATTCAACATTTATCAAGGTTAAGTTGCTGGAAGGAGTTTTAAGGGAGAAAGAGGTCATGGCTATACATTTGGAAATCAAAATGTTCATTGTGCCCAACTCTCTTTCTCTCATTCTCTCAACCTTCCACCGAAACCCTCTCCCTCAACCAAAAACCATCCAACCTTTTCTCTTCCTTCTCCACTGAATTCTGCATTGAATGTCCACTATTCCTATGCTAGAAGAGTCCTAAATGGTGAGTGAACAAACAGCCCCTTCATCAAGTTGAAACAAGGTGACACAGCCACCTCTCCACCAAGACAAGGAACTGAGATTTTCCAACCTCCATTTCTTTGTGTTCAAGCATGAGTATAGGTTGGAATAGAAAGGTGTGATAGCAATTGAGCAAGGAAAACCAAGACTTGAAGGACCAAAACAAGAAGGAAGTTCCAGCCACTTATTTCGAGGTTAGGTGTTATATGTGTTTACCAAAATAATGTTTTATGTAGCTGCAAATTTTGTGTGCTTGTGGTGATGATTATGGTTGTCACTTATGTGTAATTGAACCATTTTTTAGTGAGAATTGTAAAGGAAATAGTGACTGGTTGTAGTGAAAGGAATTTGGTGATTTTAAGTGTTAGGAAATGGGACTTGTTTCACTTAAGTTTGCCTTGATCAAAACCTCACGAAGAAGAAATGGATGGACTCTGAACTTTAACTCCAAATGGACATAATGTTTAGGACATGTAAACTTTAGCCTTGGACTGAAATTTGGGACACAAATTTTATGCATAAAGACCTCATACATGGACCAAAACTGAAAATGGAAATGGAGAAGAAAATGGGCTTTTGGTTTTGGTCTTCAACTTGGGCCAAGTGTGACATTTAGCTTTGAACATCAATTGGACCAAAAATGACTTGAATTAAGTGCTAATGGACTTTAACATATGGACTTGAATTTATATGAATATGAACATTATTAACCAAAGGGAATAAATTGTAATGGAAGATGATACTAATTAATTCAACAACCATGTATAAAATAGGTTACAAGGAAATGGTGAAAAAGTTTGTATTGTGTTTCTATTTTGGAGGACCATTTGATGTCCAAAAATATTGAATAATATACCAATAGAAATTTGTGAATATTGGATACAATTGTTTAGAATATCATTTTACCAAATCCCATCGTTTAATTCATGAAAATACTGTAAGAATAGGTAAAGGTCCAAAACTGTCGAATTACTGTTCCTAGTGCAAAGCATTCGATTTTATTTAATTTGAAGGCCTTAATGATTAAATTAATTCATGAAATTTTATATGTAACTTATTTAGGATGTTAGATTCAACTTTCATGTTTTGCATTTTTCCAAAAACATAACCTAAATTAGTCAAAATGGCTAAACAAGCTAGATAGGTCAAATAAAATATATTGGATAAGTCTATACGGTATATCAAAATGTAAGCAGTGTGTTTTGCACCTAAATGGATTCTAAATGATATGAAATTTTGTATAAAACTTTAATTGTATGTTACTTAATATCTATGAAAAATGAGCATGAATTGGGTTGGTTTGAGATATGAATTAGTTAAAGGGGAGTAGAAAGGTATATATGAGTGTGTTATGCAAATAAAATGATATGAAAAATATTCAAATAGTTTTGGATGGTAACCAAATTGGATAGGCAACTTTTGCAATGTGTTAAGGAAATATATTTAAAATTTTAGACTAAAATGAATTGAATTAAATGGCTAAATGGACTGGAACAGCAAGCTACTAGCAATGGGAATTCCATTCCGAGCAGTAGAATTTAGCTAAGTAAAAAGTGATCTTACTGAACTTAGAATGAGTTGAAATTTAAATGACATTTTGAATGTTAAGTTTTCTGAAAGTGTACAAAATTTTAGGGCAATTAGAATTGAGTAAGAGATTGAAACAGGACAAAATCCAAAGGTAGTTCAGGTGGAATGCTTATGAAAGAACCTTAAACAAGGAATTACCTTAAGTGACAATCTAACGGTTTGTTTACCATACCTATCATTATGATTGAATAAAATATGCTTATGGGTGATCAATATGATGAATGATAATGTGAAATAGGTACACAGATTGAAAGGATTCTCGTAGACTGATGAAGGGTCGATGAGGGTAAAGCAATAATAGGTAAATTACGGATTTTGGCATGACTGCATGTCAAAATGATTGTATGCAAAATGTGTGACTGCATGGTTATATAAACTCCTATTTCTTTGGTACTGGTGTGCAAATGATTCGTAGTTTGGGGGCCATCATGCATATTTTCTATACAAATGTATATTTCTATGCAGGAACGTGTGAAATGTAATGCTGAAATTTTGTATGTCTTGTTGTGATTGTGGGATGTGATTGAGACACCGAATGTCACATCCCCTATGACATGCCTCCCACAGAATGAACAGTAATTCCCTACATCTCTACAGTGGAACCACTGTTCACCCTGTAAGGGATGATTTAAAACCCATCCTACTCAAACCTGTATAAATTTTCCACTTCTCGAACAAACATTATCCATCATTCATTGTCATTTCAAACAGATTTCAACTAACAACTATCATTCAATCAATCACACACTTTCCATTTTATCATTTACAAATCATATTTTA
>CAOGCB010414926.1:0-11144 GCA_948266635.1 Cnidoscolus chayamansa | reverse complement strand
GAGATGAGCGATATGTTTTCAACACGTGGATGGCGGGAACTCATTTCTTACTGATTTCGCCATGAATGAAAATTATAGAAAGGGGAAATTTCACTGGATGATGATTCCTATATTTATTTATTTCGAAACGATTTATTTTTCAATTGAAAAGATTAAATTTAACATAAATTATAAACATAATCAATCCCTAGATGAAAGGCAGGAATCTGCTGATGAGATTGACATTATCACCACATTTACATTAACATTCTATCATTTTACTTCCAATTCACAGCTTCATAGTTAGGAGGTGAGCAGCAGACCACAATCGAGCTCTAAAAAGAGAAAAGAAATAGCTGAAATCTAAGACTTCGTACACACTAAATCATTTATTCTGTATTAAAAACCAGGGCATGTAGTTTCTTAAACACTGTTGTTACAGCAGAGAAGTCGATATCAAAACCGTAGCTTTGTCCTCCATACTGTACGTAGAGGTATTCTTTAGGAGAATGTGGTGGGGGCAAAAGCTGAGAAAGTGGTGGAAAACTTGAAGCAGGTGGAGAAGGCAGGTTTTTCTTCTTCAAACAGTAATATACATCAGCTACTAGAAGCCAAATAAGATCAGGGTCAATACATGCAAGTCCATGTAAAGCATTAACAGATGCATCCTGAAGGCCAGCAACACCACTACAAGCTATTCCCACAACCAAACCGCTAACCTTCTTAAGGACTGCTTCCAATGATGAAGCGCTCCTTTTGTTCCGGGATAAGTCAGCTATCATGTTAAGCACTGCAACCTGGACTTTCAAGTTTGAAACTTCAGCCATTGAGTCTTCTGGAGAAGTATGAATGCTTCTGTAAGGAAGTTGTAATGGGATTCTTTCTTGTTTTGAGATGGGTTTTTTCTGAAATGGAGATGTGGAAAGAAGTTTCCAAAAATGTAACCCATCAGTGTGGAAGCGGCGGGAAAAGAAATCTCCTCCACAGATTTGCACTACTTTGCTTACCACACTTGTACATCTTCTTACACCCTGTCAAATGAATAAAATTACCATTGAAGAGGATGCAATAAAAACAGTTTGCAAGTGATAATAATATCATTTTTATTCCCAATTTTTTTTCCAACATTTATCATAAATACAATACGACTACATACACAGATAGAAAGCTATATATATATATAGATAGATAGATAGATAGATAGATAGATAGATAGATAGATAGATAGATAGATAGAGAGAGAGAGAGAGAGAGAGAGAGAGAGAGAGAGAGAGGACTGAGAATGAACTTGTTGCAATTAACCATTCAAAATTGTGATTGACATTTAATCAAGATAGAATTTGCATTCAAGTAAATAACTGAAAAATGTGGATACATACCACTGGGTTTTTATTTCTAATACACGCAATAAGGAAGGGCCATATCTTATTCATTGCTGGAAGTAATCTGTTTTCATCAGTTCCTCCCTCTGCAGCATCCAAAGTATCTTGAAGCTGATTCAACGAGTACGAATGAATCACCTCCTCAATTGTTTCTTTAGTTTCCTTTTCATACTGATAAGCTTCTTCCATTTTGGCTAGCGCCGTGATGCCATACTGAGAAAGTCATTTGTCATGAAAATGCAAAAGAAAAATCCCTAAACTAATAAATACAAGGGTACATTTGAAACATGTCATGGGATTTAAATAGTTTATAGTTCACCTTGAGATATGGAGGGGGGTGGGGGGGTGGGGGAAGGGAACAATCAACAAAGGAAAACATCAGTGCAGCTAATAGTGGCTATCCATCTTTACTTCCAATGCATTTTGGGTTTCAGTAGAAAGAGCAGTCCATAGAAGGCAGCAATGTTTAACAACTATAAAATTCACATGATTGCTATATGTGCAAGAGCTACTAGTTAAAGGGTGAGTGTGGAACAATTCCCACATCAGAGGAAGGTGAAAAAGCCTTGATATAATTGGCCCTCATCAAAATAAGCCCACAGGCTGAGAATAAGGTGAAAGTCACATCACCAGGACGTAGACGTATAATACAACACTAGTCTTCATAACAATTGTAACATTGACGTGAAAAGCATCTAAATTTCCGTCTATCAACAGCTTAAATTCAAAATATCACCAAACACTGGGAAAGTTTAACCATCAATGAAATGGATACCTCAATTATATCCATGGCTATCAGGCATGCTCCTTGTTTCACTGAAGCCAGTAGAGGGGTTGCAGCCGTTAAGCATGAACCAGCAATAGATCCAATGATTCTTCTGTATCTTTTGGAATCATTCAACTTCAGCAAAATACTCTCCAATTGCTCTACACGAGTCATATCATCATCAGAAGGGGAACCGAATTCTCCATCTTCCATAACAGGTCAAGATGGAACCCAAAATCATAGATAGGAAAAAAAAATTAAGAAACATAATGAACAATTCAAGCATGATAGTAAACTAACTGTTAGGGTGTGCACATTCAGTTTGAACCGAAAATGGTTTTGTTCAATCGGTTCGGTTTTTCAGTTAAAATGGTTTGGTTGGATATTTTATATATATTCATTTTTCAGTTCGGTTCGGCTTATTTGTGTTATTAAACCAACGAACTGAACCCATAACAACCCCTGTCAGCTAGCCCAACCCCATACCCAGCCCATGTCTCTAAATCCCCAGCCTAGCGTAGCGCCTAAATCACTATTAGAAACTAACCCCAATGGCCTGCATATTGCAAAGCAAAATTGATAGAGACCACCCCCCACCCCCAATCCGTGACAGCCAACATCTGCTCCTCTCTCTCTCTGCTCTGCCCACAGTGCCGCCGATTCCCCTCCTCATCTGAAAGACTGAACCGCGACTGCACTAGAAAAACCGCGCACGGACGCAACTGAACACCAGAAAGATTGAATAGCAAACTACACCAGCAATGCCACGATGCTGCAACCTTGACTCGCAGCTCCATCATCGACCATTCTTTGTCATCAATGCCAAGAATTAACAGAAATTTAAGTTTGGAGGAAACCAAACCAAACCGTGAAATTTCAATTCGGTCATATTTGGTTTCTACATCAACTTCGGTTCAGTTCAGTCTACAGAAAAGTGTGATTCAGTTTTTTGGTTGAATCGACTGAATGCACACCCCTACTAACTGTTCAAAAGAAAACAAACATATAATAAAGTGATTGCACCACTTTCTGACTGTTATCCTTCAAAACCCTGCTCAAATGGCACAAGAATATCCCATGCCAGCATAAGTGAACATTTCACTTTTCCTTTGCTTGTGAAAATAATTAGAAAAACTGATCAGTATCTCTTGTTTTCTCTGTAATACACATATACCCCACAGCCAATAGCAGGTATGTGTAAACCCAAAGAATTATATCACATAATCTCAATCCTGCTCATATATAGAGAAAAGCAGCAAAAAAGAACAGCAAGTAATCACCTAATTCCTGAGACATATCTATATGATTGTCAAAATGTGATGGTGAAACTTGGCTGAATTCTTGTCTAACTTCCTCCATTATGTTGGACTTGACATGTATCAGATATGACTCTGCTTTAGCAGGCAATGAAGAAGCTTCACGTTTTGATGCCTTGGCAATTTCAGCTACAGCCTAAAAATAATAATCATTGACCATAAGATATTTACTAAGCCAGAAATGTCACTGATGTAGACTACAGTGGCAAAGAATATATAACACCATGTCCATATGGTCCTCCTAAGAAGTGGCACCACAACAAGAAATGTTATAGCAATCTTTCAGTCTAGTGGTGATCAAGCTTTGACTTGAATAAAAATCAATGTAGAATTGCATATTATGGTTTAGAGAAAGAAAGAGATTTAAGTTTTCTTTAGTTGAATTTATATTGCAGGTCATACAATTTCAGAAGTACAGGCCATGATTTTTTTAAGAAAGTGGAACTAGCAATCTAGCTGTGCAGCATCATTCTACAAATTCTCCTAAGTTACATCCTGCTGCTTATGTTAATTATCAATTTTTTGGACTCAAATAGACAAAATTTTTACTGTATTACCATCAAATGCTTAACTAATTTTTGAACTTTCTGAATCTAAACCTCAAAGCTTGAATTTCACCTCACAAATAAGTTACAAACAATTTCTGAAAAATAGTAAAAGAAAGACTTTTAATGAACAAAAAGGAATAGTAATTCAATATAGGAATGACAAGTATGTCAATATGACCTTCAAAAAGGGAATAGTTAACTCTGGGTGCTGATGCCTGCCAAGAATCTCAAGTTCTTGTGAAGCAGAACACATCTGTACAATTTCACAATGTTGACCCATAAGCATTATAATTCAACAAAAATACTAAATTAAGTCAAATTCACAAACATGTATGGCACCACCAAGGTCAAAAGAAACAAAAGATGCCAAATACAAGTCAAGGAAGAAATATAATGTAAAAGTGAACAGAAGAGAGAGACAGTATCTGTAGTTTGCATTAAAAAAACACAGTAAAAACTAATATGAGAAAATTTGAAAAAAAAATAGAAAAGGAACACAATTATCATGATTCATCAAGATTGAGCAAGTCAACTGTTAAATTCTATAAGAATACTGGGTATGTAGTCATACCGGTTCCTCCAACAAAGGCAATATTTTGTGAGCCACTCCAACATAGGAAAGCATGGAAGCAAGAACACTAGGCACATGTGGGTTAAGATCCAAATGACGTAATTGCCGACATATTGAGTCAATTACGTAATCTGCATTGGCCAAGATTAATTGCCCAACCTAGAGAATATTAATATAGAAAAGTCACACATTCTGGGAAAATATAACTCCCATTGAAGAGAAGCAAATGAAAGGCTTTTGTAAAAATTCTTGTAGGATCAAGAATGAAGTTTCCATTCTGTACATGCCAGATCATGAATAGTGACTGCATCAAATCTCCAAAAAATCCCAATGGTTTCGTACTTCCTCTCTTATATATATATATATACATGTTAATATTATACAACTCACTGTTGGATGGCCAGATGTAGAAGCAAGGACATGTAAAACAGCATCAGAAGCGCTTCTAACATGGAAGTTGGAGCAAATAAGACTCTCGAGCAACAAGTAAAGAGATGAATGAAGAAACCCACTAGAAGAAAAATCTTCTCCCAGGCACACAGCAAAGGTGCCTATTCCATCAATAATAACCTGCTTGAGAAAATCATAGGTAGAATACTATCTTAGAAACATGCAATGCAGAGTGACAAGAAAGTGAAAGAACTGGTAAATGATTCATGATGGTGAAGTAAAAAAAGTAAATTACCTGATGTAGCACAGCAGTATCATAGAACAAGTGCGAAGGCATTTCTTCAACTTCACCATCAAGTTGAATGGGAGACGGTTTGCAATCCACTGGAAGATCCCATACTTCAGATGATAGATATTCATGTAAAATTCTACCAATGCAATCAATCAAGTGACTCCTAGAAGCCTTTGTCAGTGAAAGCTTCCAAATAGGTTGAGCAAGCTCAGAATATTCATCCATGAAAGGCTGTCCATCAGCAACACTTGCATCAAATTCTTGAATCTCTTGACTCTTAACAATGGGCTTCTGAAGCATTTCTGTGAGACTATCGACTGACTGATCTGATAGACCAGATATCATCTCATTCAAGACACATACCGCAGTACTGGCCTGCCGCAGTAATTGTCCTGAGCCAGTTCTGTTATACCAAGATTGCCAGCTCTCTTTATTGTATTCCTTGACACGGACCTCGGATATAAGTTTGCGTAGGTAATCAAGTGGGATATCGGTAACAACTGACATATGCCCTTCACTTTTGAAATCTAGCAACAAGAAAGAATTGACTTTTGGGTCAAGTACAAAGCAGCTAAAGCAGAAGCTTAATGGAAGAAATAAAATTTCCATGAGATGAATTGACCTGCCATTAAAGATAAACCTACTAGTCTAAGAATTCCTGCAAGAGCCTGATATAATTTCTGACTGCCAACAGTAGCAAACCAAGGAGGAATATGGGGAATTTTATAATTATTGTCCACATTTTGCAATGGGTATTGAATCCCTCTCGCTTGAATATCTCTTAACTTTGAGATATCAGAAGGTACAGAATCTATGATGGTCTCACAATCAGGGACAAATTGAGAATTAGCTTTCAACTCAGCAACAGAAGGAAGATACCCAATGGACGATGGCTTTGCTGAAGTAAGTTTGTGAAGATCACCAGCAAATAATGAGTTCTGACTCAGACAGAGGGCAAGAACATCCAAGAATCTTGCAGCTGTTACCTATGGATATAAAACAATATGCTTAGAAATAGGAACTTTTACTTGTCATTAGAAAAAGGGAATCATAATTCATAAGCTTCCTTAAATAGTTAAATCACAAAGCAAACCAATGAGAACAGAGTACTGTACCAAGTTGCTTTTACAAAATTGTCAAAACAGTCCACTAAAGGTAGATGGGAAAAGTAGCAAGTTTCTGCCTCAGTAAGGTAGAGAAAAAAAAAACTAGCTACTTAAATGCACTCATTTCACAGTAATATATCAAAAATATTGTGAATGTGAACAAGTTCCATTTCATAGTGCAAATGCAAGGCCCGATCTTGATCCCCATATTGAAAAGGCATACTCTTGTTATTCTTAAGAAAATAGGTCAGGTCTAAATTGCTCCGAGGGGGAGGAGTGCCCAAGGCTTTTACAAGGCGCATATTACCCCTATCTTAAAACCATTGACAAATTTAACACATTTTCATGCCCACGATCAAACACTTGGGAGTGTGGAACACATATGGGAGCCCAACATTAGATGGGATGGCTTTGGTACCACCATCTTAAGAAAATAGGTTGCGTATAATTCACCCCAAGTGAGGGGCAAGGAGTGCCCAAGGCTTTATAAGGGGCAATTTACCCTATCCCAATACAATGTAGGAATTTAGCATGTATGTTAAAGTTTATGGTATAAAATTAATAAATTTATAACCCATAAATTTTCAAAGCATTTGCCCCCAATGAGACGAAAATAATGAAGATCAAAATAGTGGAAAATCTCTATAGCTGAATATCTCTATCTTCATAAAACCGAAAATAATAATGGACACAAGCACATACCGGAGACAGCAGCTGTTCCAACAAAAAGTGAGGACCAGAATAATATATGACTACAAGCAACTGTTGAGCATGCAAGAGTACAAGTGAGTCCTCATTGGTCATTACTACTTTTGGAAGCTTCTCAATGAGCCTTCAAAAATTTAAATGCAAAAAAGAAAAAAGGTCATAATGAGAAAATTATTTCCAACATGAGCTCAATTAACGACATTTTGTCTAATTTGCATTAAATGCAAACCTGCTAAATATTTCAGCAATATCATGCTGTACATGATGCTTTGCACTTGAAGAGAATAAATATTTGATGAACTCCTGAGCAGGTGCAGACACATCTTCAGAATCATCAACAATCAAGACACATAGACACTCCTGCAACAATTTTCCTATTAGGATATACATCAACCAAAAATGCTCTTTGAAGGTTAAAACCAATGCATCTAATTGCATAAAGTTCAGACATTAGGCAAGTGGGGTTATGCTTTACAGTCTCAAACAGCTCAAACAGGATGGTTAAGCGATGTGCTAAGTTAGGGATTTGAAAAATAATTATTCAAGCAGTATTTTGAAGCCAACTCCTACATGATTGGTTTACATTAATCAACTGTAATTCGGAGATGTGATCTCCAGAAATGAAGCATGTTCTAGTATCTGATATGACAAATGCATCACAACGAAATGTACTTATCCAATTGTAGCCCTCTAGCTCTAAGAAGGTCAAAAGACTCTAACTGCCATCATAGACTATTACCATTGAACAAGGCAACACAGCAAATAAATAACTCAATGCTTTTATACACAAAACACACTGAGAATGACTCTGATTGAACATGTATCAATCACACAGTGAAGGAAAACTTAATTAAAAAAAGGCATTGTACCTGACAGATCCACTCCAGTAAAAACTAGAAATAAAGTAAACTACAAAAGCAAGCTTCATGACGAACTGGCAGGTTTATAGCATCGAAATATTAATTTAAGTTCTTAGCCTACCAAAAGCATCAATCTGCTGTCCTTCAGAGTGTAACTGCATTTTGATAACAGTCCTTGTATGGCAGCCAGCAGTCCTCGTCTCACCTTCTTTGCTGGATGAACACATATCTAAAAGAAGGAAAAAAGATTTAGCAATTAAGGGAAACAATACACCAGCAGAGAAAGAGAGAGAACAGCTAAGACTCGAGAATTTTAACTTCAATGTATTATGATATAGCTTTAAGAACAATTTATATCTAAAAATCAAATGAAACACAAACATGTACATGTGGAAAGGTTGCCCTCAATAATTTATCCAGATGTGCTGAAGTTTTCTCAATCCAATCTCTTGTGCGATCCACATGAAAAGATTCTATATCCTTGCCAAATTTATCGTTCCTATTTATTTTTATATCAGATCCATGTGAATCTGAATCTACTGCTTCACCGATTGATACATCAGCTGCAATTTTATGCTGACTTTGAATGCTACCGGACAAATGACGAAGCTCATCCAAAAGTGAATGGACAGATTCATACTTGTTTGAACTAAATCCAGACGTGAAATTTAAGGGTATGTCGAGACTCGATGCATTAGCATCATCCTGAAGAACTATCATCAAATACTCAGCCAACCCTCTAATTGCTTGGTCAGTAGCCTCCATACTTCCAGCAGCCCCACTTATTATTGTCTTCGAGACATGCAAAACTTTCGCAAATTGACTAACAACACCAGGCAGAAAGAAAGCTAGTGCATCTGCAGTACCAACCTGACACATGATTTCATTATTAAAGTTAGAAGATTTTGAATAGAGGAACGAGCCATTTGCAATAGAAAGCCAGGAAATGAAACCTATATAGAACATTTTTTTTCTTCTCCTTTTCCATTGAGATATTAACAAGGTTAGCATCTAATAGCAAAGTTAATTGACTAACAGGAATAAAATTTGTGTCTGCAACATGTTCTACTCAAGTCCCAAAGAAACATCCACAAAAGAAAAAGATGACAAATGGAAGTTCTCATTGCATCTCAACAGAAACTAACTTTGGTGAAAATAACTGAATTTATTCAATCTGCTTGACAAAATTACAAATTGGGAGTTTTTAACGGTTTCCATAACAGAATAGTCTCAAAGAAGGTAAAATCCAATAGAGCACTCAGATAAAAGATAAATGAATTACTCTGTGGTCCAAACCTCTGACATCCAAGCATTCTATTCACAATTTTATATTAGAAAAATTACCTTAGATACAAGTATACGTAAGGTAAAAAACACTTCAACACGGATCTTTGCATTGCCTCGATGTCCTCGTGCTGCTTCAGTATCTGCAGCCTTTGCATAAAATCCATGATTGGTTCCATAAAAGTAGGATGAAGAATTTAAGGGGGGAAACAATTGTATGAAGTGTTTGGAATACAATTAATTGTCATGAACCAAAAGATAATGAAGAAAAGGTACATACCTTAAGAAGAAGTGATAGCCAGTGTCCAACAGCAGCTGCAGCAGTTTGTGACTGGAGAAATGCAAGTAAACATTCTCCTTGCTCTGAATTATATTTTGAAGTCCCGGAGGTTAAAGCTTGCACATATGCACTTTCCAGGAGTGTAGGCAGGCCTAGACTCCGACTACAGGAGCAAGCTTCATCAGTGCAGGAAGGCAAACTTAGAATTAGAGACCTAAAACACTTTATTACTCCTCCACGAAACTCTTCTGATGCCTCAATGGGAGAAAGCATAGCCGCATGAGTCAATTTTTTCATAATTACGACCAGCTGTGCACACGATCACATTTGATGATATGAGGTTAAATAAATATGTTCAGGTAATAGAAAGTCACATGAACTATTGAAATAAGCCTTCAAAAATATATAGAGGTATTTACACAAGTCAATTAGGCTAACATCAAGTCTCCATGCAGAACAGGAAAAGAAATGAATTTTCACAATAAATCAAAGTCATGCTTATTTATTATGTACAATCCTCTTGGCGCCTTATAGTCAAGACTCTTTCTATTTGTCTATCAGAAAAGAATCCAGCTTAAGAAAAAACTTAGACAAGAAACTATAGCTTTTTCAGGCCAGTAAAATAGCACATGGCATGAAATGATCAGGGGAAGGGGAGAGGTGGAGGGGATAAAGCCACGATCCATCCACCAGTTGGTAATTGTTTACACTAAGAAAAATGCTGAAGTATCAAATAGATATATACAAATGGTAATGTCCAAGGAAAAAGATATTTCAAATTAGACCACCTGATCCACAGATCCCAAATGACACTTCTTCAGAAGCTCCTCCAAACATTGCAGAAGAGCTTCTGCCACTTTATCACTCACTTTGTGAGGCAAATTTTTGGAGTCAGATTTCTCCTCAGGATCATCCTTCTTTGAAGTTCTACTATCAACTGCTGCATCCAATAGAAGCAGCAATGGGAACAAGGTATAGCTGAAACATTCATAAAAAAGCACATTTTTTAAAGTTAACTAAATAAATACACAAACACACACACATAAAATACTAATCATGTAAGAAACTAATCGGAAACAATGTCCACATGCCAATTATATCCGGTTGATATGAAGGGAACAAGATTCAACCACACACCAATATATCCACCTTGAAATACAAATAAATTAAAATATAAAAATATGATCAAAGAAGAAATTCAACTTCACATTACTTTGGCAATAGATTGCATGATCAGAAGTTCCGGATTTTTGGTACTGAAAACAAATTGTTTATCAACATGCAGTAGCCCATATATCAGTGTTTCTTAAAACGATCCAGCTACTTATCCAGAGTTAAAAAAAGAAATGTCTTGTGGCAATGACTAGTTACTAAAATATTCATAATTTCCTGGACCAACGGACATAACTTAGTCCTACTGAGCTAAAAATGAAGGCAAAAGAAACACTAAGTTCAAATTGAAGAACTCGATTGAAAACAAATCCATAGAAATATACAATTGGACTTACTCGAAGAAAGGTTGGAGTGCGTCAGATGGAGTGGTACGAAGGAACTGGAGGAATGAAGGGAGCGAAGAGGAGCTCTTCTTAGGGTTTTGGAGAAGCTCTAGAAGCTCCAAGCAATAGGGTTTTAGCTGCAAGAAAATACTGCTACGACGTGCCC
>CAOGCB010414704.1:0-10358 GCA_948266635.1 Cnidoscolus chayamansa | reverse complement strand
ATTACTAACCTTTATTTTTTAGCTTCTTTTACTCTAAATGTGAAGATCTTCTCTTCTCCAACTAGCTCATATGTTGAACACAAGAAGATGGAGAGGAGAGAGTTTGGGTCAACCTTGTCCTTGTGGATCTTCGTTACTTTGATCTTCGTTATTTTCAGCTTTTGGACATATCTCTTTGTTTAATTATTTAGTACCACTTAAGATTTGTTTTAGACAAAGTTCAAAACATGAAAGTTGTAGCAACATTCTAAATAATGAAAGTTGTAGCAACATTCTAAATAATGAAAGTTGTAGCAACATTCTAAATAAAATTTATGTAAAATTTCATAATTTTATCTAGTCATTAAGGCTTTCAAATAAAAACAAAATGGACTGTCTTATGCTGAAATTTCAGTAATCAGGCAATTTCAACCTTTATTTGTTCTCACTATATTTTCATGCCTCAAACGATAGAATTTGGTAAAATGATATCTGAATAATTGTAGCTAACATTCATAGCTTTCTATTGGTATATTATTTATTATTTTAAGACATCAATTGATTCTCCAAAATAGGAACACAATATGGACGTTTTCACTATTTTCATGTCATGTTTTACACTTCATTTCATTTTTCACTATCATGTTCATAATTATTTTTACATAAAATATTAAATTAATAATTCATTTATGACAAAAATATTCTCCATTAAATCATCTATTCATACTTTTGATATTACACACAAATTTCAGGATGTTACATATAATATCATTGGGTATAGATTTATGGGTCAGTACTGAGATGTGCAAACAAAGCATAACTCGACTAAGTAGGGATATAACTCAGAAACCATAGGATATTGAAAGATATCACTCGGCTTCCAAATAGACTACCTAGGTTAATATAACAATAAATCATAAGTAAATAATAATGCATGGGGAAGTA
The DNA here is from genome assembly GCA_948266635.1 of Cnidoscolus chayamansa. Taxonomy (NCBI): domain Eukaryota; kingdom Viridiplantae; phylum Streptophyta; class Magnoliopsida; order Malpighiales; family Euphorbiaceae; genus Cnidoscolus; species Cnidoscolus chayamansa. Next base: position 9,434 of record CAOGCB010414704.1, on the reverse strand, counting down.
TGGAAAGGGTTTATGTATATGTATTATCTCTAATCCAAAGTCGGTCAATAAAAGACTGGACTAAAGGAATCCAAGGCAACAATAGATTGGATTATTTTATGGATGCAATTTTCCAGGTGAGTAGATGCTAACTATTTTTAAATATATGACAAACTGTTTTATGGCATATGCATGCATTGTGACGTTTAGGTTGCTTGCATCAGCACCACAAGATATGTTGCATTGCATATATGTTATGTGATATATATGCTCGGTGAACATTGGATGAACCATATACTTCAATGATTATGCTGAATTGATAGAAAGGAAAGGTAATGTATGGGTGACAATTTGGCCGAAAGGAGCTACTTGACACTAGTATATGGTAAGACCAAAATGGCCGAAATGAGCTTTTTAGTGCTATACTTAATGTAATGTTGGTCTAGGTGTATGCATTCACTGCCCGGATCATTGGCCTATCCTTTGGCTACCCGAGTTTAATGTTAATGATGTCTTGAGGAGTTGTCTCAGGACACCAAAGTCTACAGGGATAATTTCACCCTACTTGCCAAGTTATGTGAATTGTTTATCTATGATGCATTACAGAAGCATGAAAATGAATGTTTTATGCATGTTGTTTTTCTATGTCTACTCATCAAGCTATTTCATAATAGCTCACACCCCTTTTATGCCTATCCTCTCTCCCCTCTCCCCTCTCCCTTTACCTATTTTCACACTGTCAGGATGATGACTCAGAAGAAGGGTCTCGGATGAGTATTGTTATCCTAAGTCTGAGTGGCCAAGAGAGGGTGAATTGGTCACTTTTTCAATTCAACAAAATTTTCAACTTCTTGCTTTAAACTCTTATGAAAAATTATTGCTGAATACTTTTAGAGTGCTATCTAATTAGATCAAGGTATGATAAGTTGATTATCTTAAGATTGCATAATACAAAATTAGGTAGCTTAGATTTTGCCTGTGAATAAAGTTATTGTTCACGCTACTGTTCACGCTGAAATCAGTAAGGTGTTCAGGTTAGCTAAATTTGAGTTATAACTTAATGAATATCTAACAATAATTTATCAAACAACAAATTTCTTTAGTTAATTATAGCAATACATATAAATTGACATTCAAAAATAAGAGATAAGGTCAAGAGAATTCAAACAAATCAATTTATAGTGGTTCAGCAATACAACCTACATCTACTCTTCTCAAGCTTCGTCTTGAGACTTTTATCCACTATGATCTCCTTCTCTAGGCAAGAGAACAACCAAGTACATCCACCAAGCTTCCCAGGTGCTTGATCAACCTTTACAAGTTTGATGATCTCACAAACTTCTTTAAGCTTTCATCGGTGCTTAAGAACCTTGCAAGTTTGATGTTCCCTGAAACCTCTTTAAGCTTTTATAGGTGCTTAACAACTTCTCCAAGTTTGATTTTTCCTCAAACTTCTTTAAGCTTACAAAGGTGCCTAATAACCTCTTCCAAATGATGTAGTCTCACTAGACTAACTTCAAGTTGAATTGGATTTTTTAGAAAGAATCACTCTCTTACAACAATTTACAACTAAATACTATAAGAAGAGAGAAAATTTGCCAATGAAGCTAAAAGATGAAGGTTAATGAAAGCTAAATTCAATGCTCTTTTATTGCTCAAGAATGTCTCTCTTTCATTAATAAAAAAAATGAGATAAATGCATACTTATATAGGTGAGTTCAAGCTCTGAAATTTTCAGCACAAAAGAACAACCAATAGCTAGTTTTTTAGCCGTTGCAATTATGCAGATTATGTAGCAGTCTGCGTAGTCAGAGTGCTATCGGAATTCAGTTAGGCTTAGTCCAAAAATTAGCTTGCTAAAAATATTTATAATCAGAAAGTAGTTAGCTAATTTTGAAAACTAGCATGCTAATTTTATTTTTCTGTCAAGACTAAAAAGACTTATTCTAAAATTAGTTTGCTAATTTTAACTCTTGAGCTAAAATTATGTATCTAATTTTAGCAGCTTTCAAACTCAATTTTCTTGACTTTAAAACCATGCTCTGAAAATATTTTTATGCATGTGAGAATCCATTAGCAATTCTAAATCTCACTTCTTTTACATTGCTTTTCCTATGATAGAATGTCTTCATTTTGTCTTCTTCTGTTCTTCTTGATATGCTCTTTTCTTCTTCTTCTTCTTCTTCTTCTTCTTCTTCTTCTTCTTCTTCTTCTTCTTCTTCTTCTTCTTTCGATTTGCTTTCTCTACGTGATATGAAATTCTTGAAAGTCTATTAGCACATTTCATTAAGTTTTGTTATCATCAAAATATGTTTTTTCCTTATGGGGTCAACTATCTCCCCCTTTTTTATGATGACAAAACTCAATGTTTCCAAGGAGAAATATAAAGCATTATCATAGATAATTACACAGTAAACATGAAAATGAAAGACTCCCCTTGTGTATATGCCAAGTTACCAAGCTCTCCCTGAAACACATATCTTGTATACTTGAGATTTTTATCAGTTCTTATATCAACATAAGTATTCTCAAATTTATCTTATCAAATATACATGTTAATCATCAACAAGAATTTAACAATATCATTAATCACAAATTAACATGGAATTTCGTAAAAGTCAACTTTTTTCAACATAGTTTAGCAGTCCAGCTGATGCATAAACAACATAAACATAAATAAAGACAAACTTCTTAAAATACAACATCCTAGGACACTTACAAGTTCTCCCCCTTTTTGTCATCATCCAAAAAAAAGGAGGGATTTTAGCATGAACAAAGACACTATAGTCTTAATTGAGAAACACAGACCTAAATATCAACATGAATAGCATAAATATTTATCAATCTTTATATTAGGATAAATGTTCTTAATTTTAGCTCTCAAACACAAAAGATTATCATGAAGAAAGTTCAAATAAGAAACATTTCAAAAGCACACATTAAAGCAAGTTAACATCCTGAGTATATCAACAATTTTTATTTCATCTGGTCAATCACATATGAGAAATGGATAGGCATAATTCAAATGCATAATAGTCAGAAATATGCAGCAATAGTAACATGAACAGTGGTATGAATAGTAGCATAAATAGTGACACGAACAATAATTTTCAGCCTTCAAGATTGTCTTCAACTCAACATATAATCATTTCAAAGTATCAATACTAGCATTCAAACAACAAAAAAGTTCATTCATTCATTTAATCAAAATGTAATAGTGATCCACACAAAATTGATGAGGACATCAAGGCTACAAAGAAGATTCAGGATCTAATTCAAGTTCCAATTGGTCCGATGACAAGAGCTCGAGCTAAAAAATTCAAAGAAAATCTAAACACCTTATTCTGGAGAGTTCTATAATAAGAGGAAAGTCTGATCACTAATGAGGATGGACAAAGGTTGGTTCTGCTTGTTACACTAGATCCGGGAGAGAAACTAACCAGCCATGCGTGAACAGTACCCAGGTCGTGCCCGCGAGGTCAAGTGTCGCGCTCGCGACTTGGATTCCAGAGTTTTTGTTTCTCTTGATGCATTTTCACGCCCGCGAAGGAAACGGGCGCTCTCGCGAATTGGACTCTAGAGTTTCTATTTCTCCTGGCGCATTTTCGCGCCCGCGAAAGGAGGGGTCGCGCTTACAACTTGTAATCCATAGTTTCTGTGTAATTTTATTGCATTTTCACGCTCGTAAATTTCATAGTCGCGGTCGTGAATTTTTATCGATTTTTGACAATAAGACCTTTTCATTAAGGGTAGTTTAGGCCTTTGTATTTATTTTGATTAGAACACCTAATTACTGTATTATGGCCGTATATAAGAGCCACTTATGATGTACGGTAAATGACTCGTCATTGAATTTTAATCAAAATTAAGAGAGTATTCTTCTTAATTTCTTGAATAGCCTTTTAAGAACTTATCAAGGGATTTTCCTTGTGGCGTTCGAACTAGACTTATCAATCAATCCTCCATCATTGATTGTGGCATCATCATCATCATACCAAGGTTCACATTTACCGTAGGTGTTGGGTTGAGGTTTCATCGTAAACTTGAAAGATCTTGGAAAAACTTTTCCATATTTGATTTTGGGTTTCCTCACAATTATCGGCGGGGTTCGTATAAGTTGGTATTAGAGCCTAGGTTCATCAGGTTTGCAGAATTCTTATTTTTGTTCTACTTTGTCGAAAATTCTTGAGATTAGAGGTTAATTTTCAATTCGACAAGTCTTTGTTTTCTATCTTTGATTCTAGATCTAGTATTTGATCTAGGAGTTTCTGTTATTGATATTGCTTCAATAGTTAGGGTTCAAAAGAGAAGAAAAAGGAAAAAGAAAAGAAAAGAACAGAAAAGAAAAGAGATATAAAAAAATACCAGAACCCTACTTCGATTACTTCAATTATTTTTGTTGCGATTATACGTCTTATGTCATAGAATTCCTTTTCCCCAATACCTCACCCTTGAGTTTCAAAAAATTGTCAAAATCGGTGACAAAATCAAATTTGATTGGTTTGTTTTGTCTTGAATTGCTGCTGGAAATTTTTGCTTGGTGTTCTTGATTAGTTTTGAAAAGAACTTAAAGAAGAATACGAGTGGAAAAAGGCAGTGTGTGAGATTATTAGAGGGTAAAAGCCAAAATTTGTTGAGCGAAAACACGAGTGGAATTGAGTGTCTCATATTTCGAGTGTAAACACGTGAGGGAGTGTCGTGAGGTCCTTTATTATTGTTTTCCATATTATTCTAACCTTGTTTTGCAGATTTTTTACTATGTCTCACAATAGCACAAACAAGGAAAGTCAACCACAGCAAATTCCCAATATACAAGTGCAAGTTTTAATGAGAGAGATGAGGCGGATGATGAGAGCATAATTATAGCACATTCATGAGAGGTTGGATAAGGTAGAAGAAGGATCACAGTGAAGGAAACCACCAGCTGTTCCAAATGTCCATAGAAGAGATAGCTTGCATCGAAGAGATGTTGAGGTTGTGGATGAGAGTGAGGTGGACGGTGTAGGAAGAGATTTTGATAGAATGTCCATAGGCAGCCATAGGAGATATGGCAAGGATAAAGAAGATAGGAACCGGGTAGACAACAACTTAGGGAGTATTAAGATGAAGATTCCTGCTTTTCAAGGAAAGAGTGATCCCGAAGCTTATCTAGAGTGGCAGAAGAAGATGGAATTGATCTTTGATTGTCACAACTATTCAGAGCTTAAGAAGGTAAAACTTACAGCCATAGAGTTTACCGATTATGCTATTGTGTGGTGGGATCAATTATGTATCAGCAGGAGGCGTAATGGAGATTGTTCCGTTGAAACTTGGGATGAGATGAAAAGAGTGATAAAGCAACGGTTTGTTCCAAGCCACTACTATAGAGATCTATACCTTAAGATGCAAAGCCTTCATCAAGGTAATAAAAGTGTTGATGAGTATTTTAAAGAGATGGAGATGGCTATGATTAGAGCCAATGTGGAAGAGGATAGGGAGGCGACAATGGCCAGATTCTTGAATGGGTTAAATCGGGAGATTGCTAATACCATTGAGCTGCACCATTATGTGGAGTTGGAAGAGTTGGTGCACATGGCAATCAAGGTAGAGAGGCGAATTAAAAGAGGTGGTACTCGACCAAGACCCGCCCCACAAACTTCAAATGCTGCACCATGGAGACCAAATTACCCAAGGAAAGAAGAAAACTCTTCCACTTCCAAGGCCAAATTTGAGTCCAAACCTGCTACAGCAAATACAACACCTCAAACTAAATCAGCTCCTATTTCAACTCGATCTAGTGAGATTAGATACTTCAAATGTCAAGGGAGAGGTCACATAGCTAGCCGATGTCCAAACAAGCGAGTTATGGTGATCCGGGAGAATGGAGAGTTCGATTTCGAGGATGATACTGATTTGGAGGATATGCCACCTTTGGAAGATGCCAATATTGGAGATGAGGAGTTTGGGGCAAAATATGGAGAGATGCTTGTGTTAGTCACATGATGAGCCTTAAACTTACAAGCCAAGGAGGAAGAAGAAGAAGTGCAATGGGAGAACATCTTTCACACTCATTGCCATGTGAAAGACAAGGTATGTAGTGTTCTTATTGATGGTGGTAGTTGCACTAACGTTGCTAGTGTTTCTATGGTTGAAAAGTTAGGACTTACCACACTTAGACACCCTCGCCCATACAAGCTGCAATGGTTGCATGATAGTGGCGAAGTGAGGGTTTGGAAAATATGAAGATGAAGCATTGTGCGATGTGGTGCCAATGCAGGCTGGACATCTTCTTCTTGGACGGCCATGGCAATTTGACCGCCGTGTACATGGCTTCACCAATAAGTACTCCTTGTTCAATCAACGAACAATCACTCTAACTCTGATGACACCAAAACAGGTGTATGAAGATCAAATGAGAATGCAGAAATTGAGAGAACAAAAGAGTGGGAGTGAAAAGAAGAGTGAGGGTGTGAGTAGTAAAAATGAAAAAGGAGAGAGTTCCAAGAGTGAAGAGAGAAGAAAGGAAAGTAAAGTTGAATCTGCTGAGAGAAAAAAACAAGATGAGAGTTCAGCTAGTGAGGTAAAAACCGAGAGAAAAAGAAATTTCTATGCGAAAGCCAGTGAGGTTAAGCATGCTTTGTTTTATAAACGGCCAATGATTGTACTTTTGTACAAAGAGGCTCTTTTAAACACTAACCAACTTAATCCTTCTTTGCCCAGTGTTGTTTCTCTTTTGCAGGAATTTAAGGAATTGTTCCCAGAGGAAGTACCACATGGTTTACCACCAATTTGAGGGATCGAACACCAAATAGATTTTGTTCCTGGAGCATCAATTCTAAATCGTCCAGCATATAGGAGTAATCTGGAGGAGACGAAAGAGCTTCAAAGACAAGTTGAAGAATTGATGGAGAAAGGATATGTTAGAGAAAGCATGAGTCCAAGTCCATGTGCAGTTCCAGTAATTTTAGTTCCTAAGAAGGATGAGACTTGGAGGATGTGTGTTGATTGTAGAGCCATCAACAACATAACGGTAAAGTATCGACATCCTATTCCTCACTTAGATGATATGTTAGATGAGCTGCATGGTTCTAGTGTGTTTTCTAAAATTGATCTTAAAAGTGGATATCACCAAATTAGGATGAAAGAAGGTGATGAATGGAAAACAGCTTTCAAAACTAAATATGGATTGTATGAATGGTTAGTTATGCCTTTTGGGTTAACTAACGCACATAGTACTTTCATGCGTTTAATGAATCATGTTTTGCATGCTTTTATTGGCAAATTTGTTGTTGTTTACTTTAATGATATTATGATTTACTGCAAAAGTTTGCATGAACATGTTTCTCATTTGCATTTAGTTTTTGACGTGCTTAGGACAGAAAAGTTATATGCTAACCTTAAGAAGTGTACCTTTTGCACCAATAAGCTTATTTTCTTAGGTTTTGTTGTGAGTGTTGATGGTATATGGGTTGATGATGAAAAGATCAAAGCCATCCAAGATTGGCCAACACCATCCAGTGTAAGTAATATTAGGAGTTTTCATGGACTTGCTAGTTTTTACAAGAGGTTTGTAAAGGATTTTAGCACCATTGCTGCACCCATTACTGAAGTTATCAAGAAAAATGTTGCATTCAAATGGGGGTGAAGCACAAGAGGAGGCATTTTAGCTTCTTAAACATAAACTTACTCATGCTCCTTTACTTGCTTTACTTAATTTCTCTAAAGCTTTTGAGATTGAGTGTGATGCCTCTGGAGTAGGTATAGGTGCTGTTCTTTTGCAGGATGGACCGCTCGCTTACTTTAGCGAGAAACTAAGCAAGGCTGCACTTAACTACCCCACCTATGACAAAGAACTTTATGCATTTGTTCGGACTTCGGAGACATGGCAACACTACTAATGGCCAAAGGAGTTTGTGATTCGCACAGATCATGAGTCCTTGAAGCACTTAAAGAGCCAACACAAGCTGAACAAGTGACATGCTCGATGGGTCGAGTTCATTGAGACTTTTCCTTATGTTATTTGCTACAAACAAGGTAAGGAAAATGTGGTTGTGGATGCACTTTCATGCATATATGCCTTAATCTCTACTCTTGATGCTAAAATTCTGGGTTTTGAACATATTATGGAACTTTATTGTCATGACCCTGATTTTTGTGAATTATATGGTGCATGTGAGAAATCTGCAGAAGGTAAGTTCTATAGGCATGAGGGCTTCCTTTTTAGAGAAAATAGGCTGTGTGTGCCTAATGGTTCCATGAGAGACTTGTCAGTTCGGGAATCCCATGGTAGAGGGATAATGGGACACTTTAGGGTTGCTAAAACTTTAGCTATTCTGCAGGAGCATTTTTTTGGCCACACATGAAAAGAGATGTTGAAAGAATTTGTGGTAGATGTATCATTTGTAGGCAAGCAAAATCTAGAGTTCAACCAAATGGACATTACATGCCCCTACCTATCCCTAGTTCACCTTGGATTGACATTTCCATGGACTTTGTTTTGGATTTATCTAGGAGTAGATGTGGGAGGGATTCCATTTTTGTAGTTGTAGATCGATTTTCTAAAATGGCTCACTTTATTCCTTGTCATAAAACTGATGATGCTTCACATGTTGCAGATTTGTTCTTTCGGGAGATTGTTAGGTTACATGGTATGCCTAGGACAATTGTTTCGGATCGGGATGCTAAGTTCTTGAGCTATTTTTGGAAAACGTTATGGGGTAAACTAGGAACCAAACTTTTGTTTTCTACTACTTGTCACCCTCAAACTGATGGGCAAACTGAAGTAGTTAATATGACTTTATCTACTTTATTAAGGGCTGTCATTAGTAAGAACATTAAAACTTTGGAGGATTGTTTACCAAATGTGGAGTTTGCTTATAATCGTTGTGTTCATTCTGCTACTAAATTTTCTCCATTTGAAATTATTTATGGTTTTAATCCTTTAACTCCTTTAGATTTATCACCTTTACCTGTTTCTGAGTATGAGAATTTAGATGGCAAGAAGAAGGCAGAATTTGTGAAACAGCTCCATGAGAAAGTACAACTCAACATTGAGAAGAGGACCGAGCAATACATACACCAAGCCAATAAAGGATGACACAAGCTACGTTTTGAGCCTAGAGATTGGGTTTGGTTACACATGAGGAAAGAAATATTCCCAGCACAAAGATGTTCTAAGTTGATGCCTAAAGGGGATGGTCCATTCCAAGTGCTCGAACAATCAATGATAATGCCTACAAACTTGATTTACCAAGTAAGTACAATGTGAGTGCTACTTTCAATATTACTGACTTGAGTCTTTTTGATGTAGGTGATGACGATTTGAGGACAAATCCTTTTCAAGAGGAGGGAAATGATGAGGACATCAAGGCTACAAAGAAGATTCAGGATCCAATTCAAGTTCCAATTGGCCTGATGACAAGAACTAGAGCTAAAAAATTCAAAGAAGATCTAAACACTTTTATCTGGAGAGTCCT
>CAOGCB010414391.1:0-14472 GCA_948266635.1 Cnidoscolus chayamansa | reverse complement strand
AAAAAAAATTGATTGCATTGGTAACCAACTTAAGGGGTCGTCCGAGACATCAAAAAGTGAGAAGTCCAAATTGTGTATCGTGGCACAATTCCAGCAGCCAAACGTGTTTCAGGTCTCTCTGTCACCTCTTGTGTAAGGTTTGGAGGGTTGCTGCTGCTTCCACATTTTCAGTTCTGCTACAACTACTTGGATAAAAGTTGCAATTGAGTTTCTACCCGCTGTTCCAACTTTAGTATCCTGGTTTCCATGTGTGACTATGCATGTGCCACTCTTGTTTCATTTGCTGCTTGCACCTTGCGTAGGAGTCCTCAATGTGTCAATTGAATTTAATGAATCTCCCATGAGTTCCACTCTGGTACTAAATTGTTACATCCCGGGTCACGGATCCCATTATGGGATGCTGAACAGGGAAAAAGCTTTTTGAGAGAGCCTTAGGTCTTTGGAACTTGAATCTGAAATATGCTCGCTTTATAGATAAATTATTGTCTCCATATATACATATTACAGAAAATTCCTATTCTACTAATTAACATTCTATTCTTGCTAACTTAGAATTCCAGAATGGATTAACCAAATCCTAATCCAAATAATATCCTATCCGGTATCCATAACAATACCACCCTAACTTGCTCTGCCTCATATTTTGTCAAGATTTAGTTTTTTATTAATGACTACTTAAATTTGGATGATTACTTTATTTGTCTATGATAACACAACATGGAAGCTTGATTGATCAGATTTGGATGTACCAAGCTTTATGGTATGTTTCATGATTTTAGCTTATAAATCAAGTCACTAATCCCTAATCGTAGTTAATAGGAATTCTCCACAATAAACAGATTGATAGCATCTTTTAGGTTTTCAATTTGAGTTACTACTTACTAGATGTGGTTTTCAGTCATTAGTCAACTTCCAGTTCCAGGGTTGCATTTACAAGTCCAAGCCTTGATAGTTCTTATATTTTCTAGCATGCTTTCAAGAAAATGGAAAAATATAAAGGATTCAGTTAAGAGGTACTTCAAAATTTTCAGGATTAGATCACTTTCTAAGTCTGTCTTGTGAGGTGGTGAACTCCAACAATTATTGCATCCCAAAATTCCAAATTTATCTTAATTTTCTGTCCTTACAACATCAATGCACAACTGGCAATTGAAAATTTTAGCAGATTTGGTAAAGGTTTAGCATTAAAATAAAATCTATGTTTCTGATTCATACCAGGATTTCATCTTTGTATTTTCACTTGGAGTAGTTTAGGATTTGACAAAGCATAAGGTTGACAGTCACATGATTTCATGAGGACTTGACAAGGCATAAGGTTGTCAGCAATATGATTTTCAGGTTAATGGATTAGGAAAAGGAATTTTTGAAAGAGCTTGATTTGAAAATATTTCTCTACTGATTTCATTATTAGTGCCCAAGTTCAAGACCCTCAGTACAAGAATTCAAGCCATTATTGCTAGAAATTTCCAAACACATATCTGCATTTTTTTGCCATAAGACCTGGCATCCACATTAAGCATAATGTAATGGACTATTATGAAAAAAAAATCAACAGAATAATGCATTAAAATTTTATTCAATTATAATTTTTCCATGGTCTATAACAGTCTGTCAAATATCCATTACTGTATTTAGGTCTACACAGCTGGTCATTCAATCCTTCATCCAACCTACATTGTCAAAGAACAGGGTAAATGTTATGGACTTGTGTGATGGATCGTGTCATGAGACGATGAATAGAGCAGGAGCTCATCGGAGGGAGCTCTTAACACCTCGGACTCGTTGAGAGAGGGTCTTAGATCTCGTAGTTTTGATTCTGAAATTATGCTTTATTAAGAAATTATGATCTCTATATATTTAGAGATTACAAGGGAGTCCTATTCATTAGAATTCAAATTAATTTAGAATTCCAATTCAAATCCTAATTTTAATCTAAATCAAATTCAAATCCAAATCCTAAGCTAAATCAAATTCAAATCCTAATCTAAATCAAATCTTATAATCCTATCCTATCCATTATCTATAATGGTGAATGTGTGCATGAGCACATCTTTGCCTATAATATCAGAATGGGAAGAAAATAATTATACAACTAAGCATCAGCAGATGAAGCGAAACTTGCAGATTCAACTCATATTAGCAAAATGAACAATTTTCGTAAAATTGTCACTCTTTATTTATTTTATGAAGGTCATTCTCAAATCAGTAATCATGTGAAATGGTAACTCTCAAAGTCACTTCTTCATCCACAAACATTCTATCCAATTCTAAAGGATCACAAGATGGTCTGATAACAAATTACATGTATGACTGTGAACATATTACCTTCACTTCATATGCAGATACAGTACTGTGAATCATTCCAGCAACTTCATCAAGAGAATGTGTTGAGTACCTCCCATCCCCAACTTTCTCCGTTTTATTTGCTGAAATGCTAATATTTGATTCAGCAGAAACTTGGGAAGACTGAAGGAAAAGATCAATGGACAAAATAAACAATGAAATTATCTCACAGTCCATCTGGAGAGATTTGCATTTGAAATAAGGAAAACTTTGAATTTGTATGTCAAGTGAAATTGTAAACACCAAAATTAATGTCAAATTCAAATAAATCTTCGTTATAAACCAATTTTATACAAATGAACCCTTGCACAAAAAGCAACAGATTAGATCTTCTTTTATTATCAATTGCCCCTTCAAATTTTATTGATAGCTAATGTGAATATGTGATAATGAATTTACTACATAATGAGGAACTTGGAAGAGATGTTATCGGTTGAATAGATTAAGAATTGATCAAGCATAAACAATTTTTACACTCACACACACAACTTTTCAATCACTTATTCCAGGTTGAGGAAGAAGCCAACGTAAGTGTGCTAGAACCAATGCTAACTAATTTCATTGTTCAGGAACTATAAACTATAAAGCTATAAACCATAAATATTGTTACGCAAGAATTACCAATGTAAAGTATAATTTTCAGGAAACTTCTTAGTATCACTAATTTCAGATCTTCAAAGATCAGAGGCACCAAGAAAACATCACTATTCTCAGTCCCTATACATGACAGTGTGATTATAGAAGGATCCTCATTTTGCTTACAACACCACACTAAGACTACATAGATAATGACGTAATGCATTGTAATGTAATCAATCGTGCAGTGTAACGAATGGTGTAATTTAATGAAATGTAATTGTCTTATATAAACTATATTTGGTTGCAAAACAAAAACATATGTAATGTAATGATAAATTTTATTTTAATATTTAGCTTGTTTATGGCAGTAATACCAAGTGGTAACGGCTGCAGTGATTGGTGGTAGAGCAGTAGTGGTTGTGGCCATGAGAAGGTAGCAGTGGTGGCTGGGTGATGGTGGCAGTGGTGGTGGGGGGGCAATAGTAGCAGCAAGGTGGTGGCCAAGTATGGTGGTGGTAGTGGTAGTAGCAATGGTGGCTGATTAGTGGTGGCTAGGCATTGGTTGTAGCGGTTAGATAGTGGTGGTGGAAGCGATGGTGACCTGTAGCGGCAGTGGTCATGTGAGGATGAGCGGTGATGGGAGTAGTAGCTGTGGCTAAGTGATCGTGAGAAGTGGGCTAGTGATCATGGTGGCCGAGTGATAGAGAGCTAGTGTTTGAGAGGTAGTGGTAATAGCAGGTGGTGCAAGTAGTGCTAGTGATGGTGATAGTAGTGATTATCATTCCATTACACCCAATTTTTTTGTGCTACTAAACAAAGCAATGAAATATGCAATGTAATTACAATTCTGTTTACGTTCTACCAAACACAGCCTATGTTTCAAATTGAAAGTTTCATAACTAAAGACAAGCATTTGAACATGCCGAAGACATACTCGCATGTTGACACTAAATCATTCCCAAGCTTTGGTGAATTTATCTCAATAAACATATGCTGGATTACAAATGGGGGCTGAATACATGGAATAGGTATCTATTCTGGGGTTGGACTGACAGATCACAGACGAACACATTAGGTTCAATATTTGAGTACGAATGACCCCACATTATGTCCTTCGTAAATTTTTCATTGCCGCAATCAAATATACATGACAGACCAAAATTCAGAAAAGAATTTAACTGAACCTAGATATAAGAAAAAGTACATGAAAATTCATGCAAGTTTAGACTTTTCCAAATGTACAGTATCCTCTTCATTCTCCAACTTTATTCATTCTCATTTTCCATTCTTCTCAAACATAAGATGTTTATTTCTTATGAAGAGTAGATCACTGTTAGCTCTTAGAAAAGATGTTTCTTTAAGCAGATCAAAAATTAAATGACAACCCCATATGCACTGTACAAGGAATAAGCAAGCACAGAGTGCACCCACCTTATGGCTTAGGTATGCAACTATGCATATATTTTTGAAACCTAATCTGAAAGGTTACTGATCTTAAATAGTCTAAAGATGTCTACTTATGAACTAATAAATTGGAAGAAAGAATTCAGGCTACCTTTGCAAATTTTCCACTGAAAACTGAAAGTGCAATTTTCCAGAAGGCTGGTATATGATGGGTCAGCACAGCAGTCAACCTTCGAATGTACTTTCCTCTAAGTGTGTCAACTTCTTCACCAGTCAATTCAATTTGTGAGTCTACTTGCAGACTGTTGTCATCCAGAGAACGAGAATAGTTGACATCTGACTGAAAGTAACAAAAAGAGAAACCATTGTCCAGCACCAACCCTTGGATTAGAAATAAAAATAAATTGGTCACCATAAAGATTGAACTTACAGATTGATTTATATTCTGTTGAATTTGCCTCCACCTTGCATCCGAGAAAGCCCTTTCACGCATCTCAGTATGCAGTGTTTCCATCCTGGCTTCATGATCTAATGTGCATTTTTCAAGCAAACCTCGAATTCTGTGATTCTGTCAAAGAGACATTAAGAGTCAACAAGTCGACTTTACAACTGTGATATCAAAAATTTTAGAAAGTAGTAAACACTCGGATGAATGGTTTTTATTTTTCTCCTTGTACTATACACATGCTAATAGTGGCAATGGAGAGTTGAGTTGCAACAAATCAACCAAGAATTATAGGCAGAGTTATAGTGAATTGCTTAGCACATTTAAAGAAGGATAACTTTAATAAGGATCCATTAAACGACTGAATTTACAGCCTAGTTTGAAATCCCATTTGCTAATAAACATGATATTATATATTAACAGCAACCAACCAACACATGTCAACATGTTTGCAGAGAACTCCTCATATATAATGCTAATTGATTAACTGACCTGTACATTTAAGTAATGCCATACAGGATCTGACTCAGGGTCTAGCTCCATCAACAGTCTCACAGTGTTCTCCAGCTAAATGAACCATAAATATCAGTAGCCAGTAAAAAAAGAAAAGAACAACTAGACATATTTTTTTGGGAATGCTAAACATTATAGGCACTACAAACTCCATTTACATTAATACACCCACCTATGCCACTTTCCAAGAGGTCCATGGAATATTTGCACTTAGAAGCTAAGAGGTAATAATAATCTCCAAACAGTTTTCAATCAAATGGGTATCTGATGAACTACATCCATTGCAATTTTCAGCCGACTAGTGAGTGGATGTGTCATGTCTAAAATGAGATAATGTCCAAGCATAACACTGGACAATTGACAATTGACAATTGAAGTTGTTGCCAATAATTGATCACTTGGATTAATTTTGTCAGTAAGGCTCTTCTTTTTGAAAAGATATTGCTAATTACTAAAGACTTCCAATGTTTTAGATGTGTTAATGGTGAGAAACTGATGTATTTTTTATATGTATTACTGAATGAGGAGTACACTATTTATATACAAGGATTTCTCATCCTAAATAGAAAGATATCCCTAGAATTATGCTACCTATAATCACACACTTATTTACATGATTACATATTGATCTCCACAATCACACGTTGATGTACATACCTTACATTGATCCCTATAATCACATATTGATATTCCATAACAAGATGGAATAACAATTGTCAATCCATAACACAGAAACTTTTAACTCAAATAAGGCATGCTAAATCAGGATGAGATGCTACACAAACATGTATCAGCTAAAGTATAAATATGAATGAATAATTTTTATTTCGGTGATTAACAGAGGTTTCCCTTTAAACTCTTGATATAAAAATTAAATCTATCTAGGTTAAATTACTAAAATATAAATAAAAATGAATAATTCCCTTTAAATTGCTGCTTTAAAAAATTAAATGTATCTAAATTAGGTTAAATAGATCAAGTATAAATATGAATGAATAATTTTATTTCAGAGAATTAATAGGGTTTTGCCTTTAAATCTTTATTTAAAGATTAAACCTATCTAGGTTAAATAGTTAAATATGAATACGAATGAATAATTTTTTACTTAAGCAAATTAATAAAGTTTTCCCTTTAAATCCCTGATTTAAAAATTAAATATATCTAAATCAGGTTAAATAGTTAAAATGTAAATATAAATGAATAATTTTAATTTTAGTGGATTACTAGACGTTTTCCTTTAATTGTTGATTTGAAAATTAAATTTATCTACTTAAATCGCAAAAATATAAATAGAATGAATAATTTTTACTTCTGCAAATTAATAGAGATTTCCTTTAAATTGCTTATTTAAAAATTAAGTGTATCTAAATTAGGTTAAGTAGTTAAAATATAAATACAAACAAATAATTTTTATTTTGGCGAATTAACAGAGATTTCCCTTTAGATCGCTGATTTAAAAACTAAATCTATCCAAATTTGCTAACTATAAAATATAAAGACAAATGAATAATGTTTATTTCAGCGAATTAGTAGGAGTTTCCTTTTAAATGGATGGTTTAAAAATTTTATCTAAATTAGGCTAAATTGTTAAAATATAAATACGAATAAATAACTTTTATTTCGGTGAATTAATAGGAGTTTCCCTTTAAAACATTGATATAAAATTAAATATACTTTAAATTAAATTAAATAGCTTTTAAAATTAATTTTTTCATAAAGTTAAACTTCTATTTAGGTGAGTTTATAGGAGTTTCCCTTTGAATTATTGATATAAAAATTAAATATACATCTAATTTAAATACAAATAAAATTTCATAAAATTTAACGTTGGTGAATTAATAGGGATTTTCCTTTGAATCATCAATATTTTCCTAGCCGTTGTAAAATCAAACCTCTTGGATGGATATTATTCTTAGGCATCTTTCCTTCTAATTAAAATTTTCAAAAGGGTTCAAGTGGTTCAATAAGTATTTTCCTTTGAATTACCTATACTCTAATCTAATTATAAAAAAAAGTTTTAACATAAACTATGGTGATTCAATAGCGACTTCCTTTGGATCGTCATTCTTTTAATTTTACTGGTCAGGTGTGCAAAACAAAAGGTCGAATTTTATTGATAGTCATAGTATGCAGAATGCTTTTTTTCAAATGTTTCAGCACATTCGCAGTCAGTAAACTACATACTTTTGTTTCATCTATGTGTTTATACATTGTTTACACTTTAAGAAATTGTACGCACAACAGCCTGATTCTGATGATGGCGAAGTTGGCGTTTTCACAGTTCCTATATCTCATTAAAAAAAATCTCTCAAAATCAACATTTACCTTTCTAATGCCTTTTAATCTTAATGAAATTTAATCTTTTGAATTTTAAAATTTTAAAATTCAAGCAAATTTAATTTTTCCCTCCATTTTTTTCCCACCTGTATCCGAAATATGTCCATTTTGTCAAATTTGGAAGCCCTTTATTAAAATAATGTATTAAAATTATTTCTTTTGAAATTTAGATTTTAAAATTAATTTTTCTAAAAAAATAAAAATAATAAAATAAAATAAATGGAGTCAAAATTCATTTAATGATTGAATTAAATACATTTATATTTAATTCACTTTGATAGTGAGAAATTTATATGTTCTTGAATTAATGCATTTTATTTTTTATTGAACACAAGGAACTAATATCATAAACTAAATTCTATTATTTGATATTGATGTTAATTTATTAAAAGCACAATTTTAAATTCACCAATCCTAATTAGGAACAATGTGGGGGATGCCTAATAACTTCCCTACACATACAACAAGAACCCCGAACCCATAATCTCTATCAAAAGTGATTTTTTAAAATTTTTTCAAAATTAGATGGTTTTCCTAATTTCCCTAATTAGGGTGGTAACTCTTCATTTCCACTTCAGTGAGAATTTTCCCTCAGCAACCATAAAAACCTTATAAGAAACCAAGAAAAAAACAGCAAATGACGTTACACCACCGTAACTATTAAAAAGTAAGTATGCTGAACTTACATTTGTAAGGTCTATTTGTGGATCTTCCATTGATTTGTAAAGTGTGCCTTTGAACTCGTGCATCACTTTCTCAACCTCGTCAAGCACACGTTTTAGTATATTAACCTAAATTGACAAAAATCAATAACCATATAAATGAGAAAAACACATCAGCAGGACATTGAGCCAGTGTCCTCCAAATGATTCAACAGAGTAATTAAAAGAGAAATTGTACTGATGATTTTTTGCTGCTGATATATATGCTATGATATTAGTAGTATCTAGAAAATGATACTTAAGAATGTATGGACCATAATACATCATATTAGAAGGATAAAATATAGAAATAGCATACAAGTAAATGCAACTGAGATACAAAATGATGTAGTACCCATAAAAAATAATAATAACGATTAAACATTATCAGTGTTATTAGTATTATTATTATTATTAAGAAAGAAAGAAAAAAAGAAAAAAGAAAGCCTTTGCTGGTATGCAAGGTACCAGAATGCATTACAGTCGTAAGGGCACAAACTGCGTCTACGACTACTCTATCATATGAAAATCAAATTAGATAACATCCCTGTATAGATGCTCTACAGTAAAAAATATGAAGTTGTGAAGGCTTGGCTTTTAAATCCTTTGTCGTTTGCATAAATCAGGAAAGTAACAAACGTATAAATAAACTTCAATACTAGACCACTTGTACTTGATGCCTAAAAGCTGCGCCAATGAAACAAAAAGCAAATAGTTTTGGTTCTTGCATACATACATGAGAGGGCAGAGCGATTGACTTTGTCTTTTTGTATTCCCTTACAGCCAAGTCATATTCACCCTTGCTAATGCTGCTACGAATTATACTCGGCAAGTTAAATAGTGTTCGGAATCTCTGAAGCATTCCTTGGACAGATCTGATCTTCTCAGCTTGAGACTATTTACCAAACCATAAACCAAAAAGTGACGCTTGTTAAACGGGAAGACAAGAATTCAAAGCAAATTCAAAATGTTAAAATCTTACTAACTTGTCTCTCGAATAGAGGTTCAAGAGCCCGATTAGCCAGTGAGCTCACTCCTTGCATGCAATTGTACAGGTGAGAAGTCCCAGAACCTTCAGGGTCTTCCTCAAAACGCTTCAATTTTGATTGGATGTCTGTAATGGGTTGGGCATCTCTATGTCAAAACAAGAGACAAATAGCATACACTAGAAGCTAGAAGTCTAAATAGTAAACTTTCCATGGAAAAAAGCTATAACTAGGAAGCAGGCATCAACCATAATCTCAAACTCACTTGCACTAGTTAAAATTAAGACTAGTAGTCCATCAGATATAAGATGCTTCCATACCATCAATTGTAGTTTTGCACGAGACAAAACAGTCAAAATTGTCTTTAACCAATTGTTTCCTCTGTATTGTACGTCCTTTAAGATCAGTCTTCAAAGCAAGAGCACCAGCCTCCAAGTCTGCTGAACTGGTACCTTGATGAATCCGGGATAGGAAAACCTTTGCATCGAACTTTTCAGACAAATATAACAACTTCTCTGCAAATAAAAGGGAAAAAAATAATGATCAAGTCAGCTAAGGATAATTTACGAATTTATTTTAGTAATCCATTTGGTGAATTCAGTTATAGTTAATTCCTTTAAGAATTGTCTTAATCTTTTTTTTTCTTTGGTACTGTGAATGTGTGATTTCACATCTTAATTTTCACATCCTGTACTAAATTACACCTCCTCAATACAAATTAACTGTAGGAATACACCTTAGTTAAAGAAGTCAGCAATAAAGAATATACCTTCCTTTATGACCTAACCCTAGAATTTAACTTTTTTAAAGTATCAAATTGCATTTTATTCAATGCATTGTAAAATAAGAATATTAAATCTTCTCTATTAAAGCCTTAATCTGAATTAGATACATATGATTTTATATACTACAAAATTGTAGAGAATGACCAAATTTGATTTCAATGGAAATGATTAAATGATTTTCTAATTTGTAATAAATAACATTTTGTTTAAGTAACGTGTATATAATATTTTGGAATTCTATCATAAAACTAGATTTTAATCACTTATTGCATAGATTATATGGTTGAAATTTAATTTAGAGACTTATTTGACTATTTTTATTTTTTACTAATAATTTTTTTTGAAATTTTTTAGTTAAAAGTAAATATAAAATATCCCAACTTGCAGAAATTATATCATGTCCACTAAAATAATTATTAAAAATATATAAAAGTTTCAAGCCGCAATTGCATTCTCTTTTTAGATGTTAATGATGAAAATGATAAACTTTAATCATCTCTTAATATCAAAAGGGTTTTAAAAAAAATGCCACAATAAGTCTGCATTAACATATGGCTAGGGCTACATATATAATCCGTATAAATCCAAGTTGTTAAAGGGGAATTGTAGCCAATAGGTATGGAAATTCAAATATATTTTAACATATTTGTATGTTAATAATGTAGACATTCAAGCTATGATTGTATTATACAGAAACAGAATAAATTATAAAATAGAAATGCAGTTGGTATTTTATTGAAATTATGTTACAGATTTCCACAGCATGCGCCAAATATATATATATATATATATATATATATATACAGAGAGAGAGAGAGACAGAGAGAGATAGAATGGTACCACGAAGACTATTATCCAGAAATTCTTTGCCAGATTTTGGCAAGCTGTCTGATGATTCAGTGATCAACCTTAAAGATCTATTATCTATGATCCTGTCCATAAAAGACACAGGTTAGAAAAAGTGATGGTAAGGGTTTGAATTGACTTTTTAGGAAAACACATAACTTTGTCTCAGAAATATACTAGGAAAATACTTGATGGTTTTGCTACAATTGCATTATTGTAGTTGACAACAGATTGTAATATAGGATTCTTGTCTAGCAAGGAAATCAATGAGAAGTTGAAATTTAATAAGTGCGTACGTATGCACACACAAACACACACACATGCATATTCATGTCCACAAGATTAAAGATTCTAAAAGTAGTCAACTAGCAGAGTTGAAGTATCTACAAAAAGGTTGACCCTATGATAACATTAGAAAACAACCAACCCCAAAGTAAGGTCCAGGAAAGAATATTTGTATGCAATCTCAAGAAAGACTTACCCCAACCCAAGTGGATCGATACATTCCATACCACGATGGAAAGACTGTAGATTGTTAAGCACGTTTCTTCCAATTGCTGAAGGTTTTCGCTCATACTTTTGGGCCACTGGAGCAGTTCTCGTTTCTCGCATTTCACGAACCCTACAAGCAAGCTGTTAGGGAAGCATTATTTAATTACATAATTGGTATATAAACACTTAATCTCCAGGTAATTACATAAGAGGAGCGCAGAAGCAAACATTTAACTGCCTGTGATATTCAATTAATACCTTTGTTCTAACAAGTGACTGATTTGGAGCATCACATAATTACTATGCACATAGATAGTTGTCGTACCATCTTAAGCCAATGCTTCTTGTAAAATTCCCCACAAATTCCACATTGTTCAATGTTTCTTGGTAAGCCTAGTCAAACTAAAATCAAATAATACAATGGGATAAAGCGACATTTAGTGATATAGCATGGGACCAAAGACGAAAGTTCCAGAATGGCATTGGAATTTTAACCCTGAACTGGCTTTAAAAAGGACCAAACCTCCTTGAACTGACATAAAAACCCAAAAATTATAGGACCAAATCTGAGAAACTTGAATTACTGAAAAAGAAACTTTAAAGTAAAAAAAATGCACCGATGAACATAAAATAATTTCTAAATTACATGGAACAGCCCAAATGCCCAGAAATAAATTCCCAGAAGTTGACTTGTTCATTGACCCAACCCAAAACTGCATGACCTACCTTGACTGCCACATCTAGTTCATAATTTTCTCAATAGCTGTTCTCATTCTCAAGAATCAATCCAATTAGACTGTTAAATTTTTAACTTACAGATTCAACAAATTCACAAGAACTGAAGTAAAAGCGTGGCTATTGGTAATCAACTAAGTTCATAAAAATAACTCCCTGATACTAATTCAAACAATACTAGAAACTTATCAAACTTGTCAACTGATAAGCAGTTCCACGCCTCAAATGCAATTTGTTTCCAATTACACCCCCCACCCTTCCATAAGCAGCTATTGGACTAACCTAACCATGTACTTCATTCCCATTAACCTCTTCCATCCCAAAAAATATTTCAGTTCAAAGCAGATGATATAATAACTCGGAAAAGCCAAGTACCTGTGTACACAAGTATACATACTGAGTTGTTGAAAGAGCTACGCTCACCCCAGCCAACGAAGAAACTGAATTCCAGTAATCCAATCAACTTTATTTTCCGATAAATAAAGGAAAAAACAAACACGCAGACACATTTCTATAGATTTACATATATACAGACACTTGCTTTGAATTCTCTAAAAGCAGCAACATAAAGAGACTTCTACATATATTAACATAGTTATGATTAAAAAAAAAAGAAGAAGAAAAACTAAGTTATCCACACCTCGGCCTCATCAACTCTTTTCCAGCAATCAGGCTCTTCTCCATCCCACCCTCTATCATCCTCTCCCCTTGCTCTTCCTTTAGCTCCTCCTTGATCCTTAGTCACCTCCTCGTCCCCGCTGGATATACTCAGCATTTCCACATCCGAATCATCATCCTCCTCGACCACTCGCATGTTCTTCTTCTGCTGCGACTGCTGCTGATTATGTACCATGCTTGTTCCCGGCCGGGGTGGAATAGCCGCCGTTGACTTCGGTGGCTGCACGAAATTGACCGGCGGCTTCCGCTGACTAGAAGACGACGACGACGACTGTGGTCTCTGGTAGTTGAGATCGCGTTGCGCTTGCTCCTTCAATGCCATCTGAAGGAGCTCGTCCTCGTCATCGCTTTCGCTTGACATTTTCGTAATTTAATGGAAGTTGGAGGACGTTCTGTGGTTAGATCTGAGTAGTTATGGTCGATAATTTGGTACTAATGGGCGTTTGCCTGTGCAAACAAAGGAAATGTACACCAGAGTAAGGAATGAGCCGATGAGAGAGCAAGGCTTTAACGTGGTATAGTGTACGATTGAGTTTGGTGTAAGTGAAATGATGAAAGAACACGTGGACTATTAGGAAGAGCGCGGTTTTGTTTGGATGAGTTTTCTTTTTCTTTCTTTTTTTTCTTTTTTCAAATTTACATATTATCGATTTTGGTGAATTAGCTGAATTAGAAGGGTTTATCATTTACTTACTACATAAAGTCGTAATTATATGAATTACAAAATCAATATAATTAAAATAATATTTTATTTTATATGCGATAATGAATTATTCTTCACATTAATAAATTTATATTATATATTAAATATAAAAATTTACATTTATATTAAAATTTTTAATCTTCAACAAAAATTAATCCTTTTAAATTGTCAATGTCATAATTATAGTGAAACGCTAAATTTTAAAAATTAATAAAAAAAATGACAGTAAAATCTCCAAAAATCTATTTGATTAACAAGATAATCATTAGAGTTACTTATCACTAAAATAACTTTTTTTCTTTGAAGATTTATTTGAAGTGAAGTCTATAGCATGATCACGTAGTGGGGAAAAGAAGCGGATATAATATGGTAAAAACATAAAAAGAACCTTTTTCTTTTGTCATTATAACCTAGCTTCATGCACATCAAAACCTCTTCAAACCACTTGAATGTAATCATATTAACATTATCAAGAAACGAATGATTCTTCCTGCACTCTACTCTTCAGCAAGATAGAGTTCTTTGATTTCCTCAACATCATCATAGCTTCCCAGAAATATAGGAGACCTTTGATGTATCGTCCCCGGAACCAAGTCAAGTGCCTGCCAAAAGAGCACTTTAGGATCTTTCTTCTCTCAAAATTTTCTTTACCTTCATGCTACTAATTAATAAAAACCATAACACTCAAAGTAATTTCTATCACTTGAGCGATTTGGCATTGTTTTGCCTGCCAAAGCTACTGATTAACATAAAACATTTAAGTTATTCAGGAAATAGAGATTCAGTTATTTACCCGTTGCTTGCCAGTAAAAGATTGACCTCCTGCTTGTTCCATCAAAAATGACATTGGAAAGACTTCATATAGCACACTGGGGCCACACAAGTTTAATCAAGTGAGTCTCAAACTTTATCCCAAAAATATACA
>CAOGCB010414367.1:0-21850 GCA_948266635.1 Cnidoscolus chayamansa | reverse complement strand
TGAAATAGTGTTTGAATAAAGTGCAAACTCGCCCCTATAAACTATAGGGATGTTTAATTTTTTGGGTCAAGTTAAGTAACATTTGGCGTGATAATTATTTTAATTATAAAATATTGTTTTTTCTATTTTTAAATATTATATATTATTTAGTATTTTAATTACAAAAAAATTAATAAAAATCAAGAACATAAGAATCCTTGATGAGAATTTCTCGGCCTTTCTTTCAAGCTACTTCTAGGGTTCATTTTTGTTGAAAAGAACGGGAGAATTTTTATTAATTTATAATGAGAGATTAGTTATGTAGGTAAATATACCCTAAACCAGTGACATATTCAAATTCTACCTTCTATCTTTCTTGATAGACATCAATTACCTACAATATATAAATCCTATTTTCTTATCTATTTATTTTCTAATATATATCAAATACCCACATTTTGTAACACTCCCCTTCAAGTTGGAGCATAGATATCAATCATGCGCAGCTTGTTACAAATACAACTAATGCGAGCCTCATTCAAAGCTTTTGTAAAAACATCTGCCAACTGCTCTCTACTCTTAAGATGTCCAGTCAAAATAATATTTTCCTGAATTTTCTCACAAATAAAGTGATAATCAATTTCAATATACTTGTTCTGTTCATGAAATATGGGACTTGAAGTAACACAATTGAATAGAAATGTACCATTGAGGTTTTGTGTCCATGGATGAAGGCTCTCATATCCAAATCATGTAAATCTTCTTTTATTATTGTCTTTTTTTTTTCCTCTTCTGTTGTTTGAACTTTAACAAAGCAAAATGTTATTTTAGACTTATTTGAACATCTTGAATAGTATTGGGGCAAATTTGGACTTCATTTTAATAGAGTTCCACTGCAATTAATTTCATGTCGTGTAAATAAAGTAGGATCATGAGAGTATGTGTTGTGCTTCAGGAATATGACATTTTATTAAAAGTGTCCAAAGATTTTAATGTTGCTGAAATGTCAGAAACATATTGCATGAGATACTGAGATGTGCCACTTATATGAATAAATATATCAGTAAGCAAGTTTGTGCAAAAATAACCGTAGAATTTTTTTTTTCTGAGTTTGAAAAATGGTTACAGATTATAGTTTTTCTATATATGACATGCATCTTGGACATTTTGTGAATGCATCCATGTGTTTCTGTCTCCAATAATCTTCTTTGTCTGTGTGGAATGTATTGTGATTTGCGATCATTCATCATAATCTATGATGTATGTGTGCATAGCTCATTGATCCTGTTGCTAATTTGAATCTCCAAGCTTACTGCACAGGTTTGGCGTGTGGATGGCCAGGAAAAGGTTCTCCTTCAAACCTCAGATCAGTCAAAATTTTACAGTGGGGATTGCTATATTTTTCAGTATTCATATCCAGGAGAAGACAGGGAAGAATATCTTATAGGAACATGGTTTGGGAAGAAGAGTGTTGAGGTGAATTTCTAGCATTTTCTACTAATTTTATTTCTTCCTCTATCCTTCTCCATGTTGTTATACTCTCATATCCCCGTTTTCAAAGAGGCTTGATCGATGATGAAACAGTTAGAAAATTTCTTTGCTTACTCATTCCTTTATATGACCTGGGGGTTCGCTTGCCTGTGTGAGTAAATGTGCTGCCATTTATCTGAACTTTGTTAGATATTAACCTGGACTTTGTTTTTTTTCCAATTCTTTCTTTTAGCTTATAGAGCACGTGTGATTCATTTTACTCCTGAGTTTTTTTGAGATACTGATCTTGATTCCTTAAAATGAAGATTTCACCACATCCCTCCTCTACCTCTTACTGTCTCCTTTTTGATATGCACTTTACTATATTTTATGTCTATGTCTGATTAGCTGGCTCCATAGGTTTAATGCCTTGTTCTATTTCCTTCTCTCACTGTCTCTGACCATTCTTTCAGCTCTCTAGCTAATTTTGAGGAAGTGAAAATTGGCACAAAAGATAAAATGGCAGTTCTTGTAGTTAAATTGATGCTCATTCTTTAACATGTAATGCAAACAGAAAAATTAAGCTCATTTATATATGGTCTAAGCACAAAAGAACAAAAGATAAAATGGCACTTCTTGTAGTTAAATTGATGCTTATTCTTTAACATGTATTGCAAATAGAAAAATTAAGCTCATTTGTATATGGTCTAACCTTCTAAATTTCTAATATACACATCAAATTATTGGGCTTGAAGATGTTGGTTTTTATTGGATAATAGCGATAAAGAAACTATCATGTGGTAATCTGGCATGTTCAGCATCGTGATTGACAAAATTTATATGTGAATTTCTCCTACTTGTGTTATTTTGTGGAACTGTAGAGGTATCAATATTTACATGATGGCATGATTTTCTAATATTCTCTACTTATAATGCATTTATTCTTGATTTATAGGAGGAAAGAGCTTCTGCTATTTCACTAGCAAGCAAGATGGTTGAATCATTAAAATTTCTGCCTGCCCAGGTGGTTTATCTTGCCACTGATAGCTGTTATCAAATGGATAAGATTTATTTTGGGAGCTCTTTCTGATCTCATTCTGTAATATTATTTCTTAGGCTCGATTGTATCAAGGAAATGAAACAATTCAGTTCTTTACAATCTTGCAAAGCTTCATTGTATTTAAGGTTTGTGAGATTTTTAGATATAATGGAACAAGTTTAAATAAGGGTTTATTCATTGTTTATACTTTAGCCTTGTCATTTTCCATACTTAGCATCAATTCAGCTAATCTAAAGTTTATCAGGGTGGTCTTAGTGCTGGATACAAGAATTATATTGGGGAGAAGGAACTCCCAGATGACACATACAAGGAGAACAGCATTGCATTATTCCGGGTTCAGGGTTCTGGACCAGATAATATGCAAACAATACAAGTTGAACCAGTATGCCATTCTTTTATTATCACTTGTAGAACCTTTTTGTTATGTGATTTTCAATAATTATGTTTGAACTCTTAGTTTAGAATCAGGAAACTGATATTATGGATCTGATTGCTTATTTGAATACCAGCATATTTTTTCGCAAGCAGGATTCATATGTGCATGTGCATTCATCTCATCATTACTATTGGATTGTGGTAGAAGTGACTCAGCTTTTGTTCACACATGTCTTAATAAATAGAATCCCTGTTCTGACTTTTGTTTTGTGCACTATCCACTTTGTGTTGGGAGAGGACGGGGGATAAAGGATGTGATATGTTACCTAAAAATACCTTCACTTTTTGTTGACTCAAGTAAAATAGTAGAAAATTGTTAGAACATCATGACTTTTTGTGAAAGAGATTAAGGTGATCTATTGACCACCTAGATTATTTGGTAGACAACTCCCACTAAAACTTAGGTTTCGTTGCTTCTAGAAAGGGTAAACCTCATGGAATCATAATTTGATAGAAATTAAGGATTGGAACTTAATGAGTTTTTGATTTTAAGACAATTTGAATTGTGCCTCATGTCAATTTTATGTATTTTTGGTCATCTTAAAGTTCATAGATAACTATTTGAAATCACTTAGAGAAATTATTCAGTGACATTACTCACTAAAACTTAACATGACTTGCATTCATGTTATGTCAAATTTTGATTTCTTCCTTGAGATTTATACGTTTGATTGTTTCAAGATTCTTGATTCTTTGGTTTTTCCTTTGATTTTAAAATTTTTCATCGATAGGTTCTTTTGCCATTGTCTAGTTGACCTTTTTAGTTCATTTGCTTAAGTTATAAATCATTTGAAATTCTTTGAAATTTGGATTCTCAATCAATATTTTCTTATCATGAAAATCAGGTAATTAACCTTTGGGTTCAACTCTAATTATTGACATTTCTGTGAAATAATCTATAGTGAGGTCCTTAATTTGTGGTTCTCAATCTGTTATTACGTAGTAAGATTTGTGGAAGATTGTTTTAGGAAGTAATTCTAGGAGATATTTAGGAAGTATTTTTAGGTGCTTACTTAGGAATCAATTCTATTATTTAGAAGGTCTGGACAGTTTGAGCTACTTCAGATTTGTCATGTAACAAATAGACCCAACTCATACGTGTGTGATTATCAATAAAAGTGAGAAACCATCTTTTGTTATGATTAGTTTTTATCTTAGAGGGACCCCAAATATCAATGTGCACCAAATAGAAAGGTCTAGATGATTTGTAACCTCGAATAGGGTAGTGTATTCTATAATTTTTGGACAAAATACAGGCTTCACACACAATATCAGAGAGTTTGAAACTCTTAAACAAATGTGAAAACAATTTTATTTGATAATTGAAACTAAGGGTGTCCTAGCCTTTTATGCCACATTGCAAACACCTCATAATCATTGGCTTTGACATTACTAGAAACCAAGGCCTTTTTCTCAGAAAAATCATCTAGGTAATATAAACCACCCTCAAGCCTAGCACTGCCAGTCATCTTCCCCGTAGTCTTTTCCTGAAAAAAGCACATATCATCAACAAAAGTAATTGTATAGTGAGAGTCTTGAACTAGTTTACTAACAGAGAGTAAGTTGCAAGCTAATTTTGGAACATAAGGACATAATTGAGGGTCACAGTAGGTGAAAAGGATACCATACCCTTACTAGCAATGAATGAGAAAGATCCATTTGCAATATGTATTTTATGATTACCAGAATAGAGTGTATAGGTTTGAAATACATGTGAGTCACTTGTCATGTGATCCGAGGCCCCTGAATTTATTATCCAGGGGATTCCAGTGCTAGAACAAGAAAAAACAAATGGGTATTTATAGGTTTTACTAGTAATTGCAACCGAAGCAGTTGAGTTCTTTGGTGACTCGGGCTTAGGGATGAAGTGCTTCTGTATAAACTCCATATGACTTTGGTTGAATGGATGACTATGCATTTCATGAGCCACTGGGTGCAAAAACAAATGGGTATTTATAGGTTTTACTAGTAATTGCAACCGAAGCAGTTGAGTTCTTTGGTGACTCTGGCTTAGGGATGAAGTGCTTCTGTATAAACTCCATCTGACTTTGGTTGAATGGATGACTATGCACTTCATAAGCCACTGGGTGCTTTCTGAGTTTGCCCTCATAGGATTTTTTTTCCAGTCAGCAGGCTTGCCCTGTAGCTTCCAGCATGTCTCACGTGTGTGATGTGGCTTGTTGCAATAGTCACACTTCACACTACTCTTCCCGTCATCCCTTCTGTCACGTCCTCCAAAGTTACTAGAAATTAGAGCAGAGGTTTCTAGTGAGGTAGGTTGGTTCTTCTTGCTAAGCATAATTAACCGCCTGCTTTCTTTCTTCGGACCTTAGCAAAGACCCCATTAATGGTCGGAAGTGGTTGCCTTCCAACGATTCTGCCCCTTCATCGAATTCAATATTGAGGCCAGCTAGAAACTTGAAAATTCTGTCACTTTCCACTATTTTCCTGTAGTGGTTGCCATCTTCAGGGCATTTCCACTCAAATTCGTTGAATACATCCAGATCTTGCCAAATATGTTTGAGCAGGTTGAAATACATTATGACAGTGTGCTCTTCCTGCCTGATCTCACTGAGTTTGAGTGTGAGTTCATAGGTCTGGGATTGGTTTCCCAGATCGAAATACATCTGGTTCATGTTATCCCATAGATCTTTGGCTGTGTGATAGCACATATAGTTACTGCTGATTTCTTCTTCCATGGAGTTTACAAGCCATGTCATCACCATGGAATTTTCTGAGTCCCAAGTTTCATATAATGGATCCTCCAAAGATGGTTCTCTCTTGTCATCAGTGAGGTAACTGATTTTTCCCCTTCCCCTGATGTACATCCTCACTGATTGGGACCAGCGAAGGAAGTTTTCTCCATTCAGTCTTATAGTAGTAATCTGAATGGAGTGTGACTCACCATTGCTGTTTTTGACAAGAGGTTTAGAGGGTATCAAGGTTTTAGAACTTTTTGAGGCAGTAGACATCTCTATGTCTGGTAGGGAAAGAAAAAAAAGTTCCAAGGTTCTAGATTTTTAGGGTTACGTTAGTGCTCTGATACCATGTGGAGAAATACACTGAATGTGTGTTTTTATTCATATGTTACATCATTACATGTATAGAATTTATATACACTGGAATTAGTTTATTTACAGCAAGTTCCTCTAGCTAGAATTTAGGGATTGAGTCTTAAACTCGGATCCTTAAATTTAATCCCTAGAATCAGGACTTGATCCCCAAGGATCAGTCTTGAATATCAGGCACAATCCCTGTGAATTTGGATTGATATTGTCCTTATCTATCAGTTGATTCTTTCCTTATTTATCAACAATAATCCTTCTCTTCAAATCAATCCCATAAAGCTAGATGAACTAATCATCTTGTTTGGTCAAGAGTTTGCCCTTTGTTCATACAAGCAAGAGGACACGAAGGTATATCATTGGAGATATAAATAAGCATGAAAAGATTTGTTCGTGCTATAATCAATGAGAATCAGAGAATTCTCTTGTGATGTTTTGGCTTTTTAATTCTATGCAGCCTTGGATGGCTTGTGGATACCTACTATTAAGTAGTGTAGCTACCATTTAGAGTGTTGTCTCCCATACCTATTCTCAACTAGGCAACAATGCACACATTTATGAATTATGAAATAAGGTGCACAATACAAAACGGTGAGGTGACCACTGCTCAATATTTGGCTTATGGCAAGCACTGGATTATTATCAAGATTTTCAGGCTACATGTGCTATTGATCTTGCCAAATTTCAAAAGTTGGTCGAGAAAGAACGGATCTCTTTCTTGCTAGGCTAAATATAAAATATGATCAGATTCAGTGATTGGTAAAGATCCCTTTCCTTCCTTAAGACAAACTTTTGCATATGTTCAATAGGAGGAGAGTCGACAAAATGTTATGGTTCACGCAGCGCCTATTGACAAATTAGGACTTATTGCTATCTTTCTTAAGGAATAGTCACGTAGTTCAACATCATCTACACTATGACTATTGTGGGAAATCCCAACATACTAAAGATCAATGCTGGAAACTGCATGGATGTCCAACCAAAGGGAGTGGAGGAAAAAGAATAGCCTTAACACAATCATAGGCGAATGTTTCTTAGGTGGTGGAAGTTTGTAAGGATGTAGCTTCAATTGGAACTTTTTCCAATGAAGAAGTACAATCCCTAAGGTGTTTATTGTCATAACTAGAATCCCAAACTACTATAGTTCCTTATTCCAGCTTCATTAAGATATGTAATGCTCTTCTTTCCAATTTTGAAAACACATTTTGGGTTATAAATTCTAGATCAAATAGACACATGATAGGCTCTTCACATCTATTCACTTCCTATACATTATGTTAAGAACAAAGAAATGTTGTATAGAGGATGGTTCATTAGCTAGTATATGAGGATCAGGTTTTGTTGGATGTATTCCTACTTTGAATTTCACCTCAGTTTTGCATGTTTCTAGCTTTCCTATTAATCTTTTGTTTGTCAATTTTATCACCAAGGCTCTTAACTGTGTTTTCCCGCTCATTGTATTTTTTAGGAGCTGAAAACAGGGAAAACGATTGGTAGTGGTAGATTGTAAGATAGTGTATATCTGTTGACTAATGGTGGAGATTTTTCAAATCCTAGTACAAACAAGCTTTGTTAGGACAATCAATGAGTGCCGAGCAACATATTATCCCTTGGTTAGGGCATCCTTCCTTTTCAATTCTAGAGAGGTTAAGGTTATATCCCATTTTGTTTAGACAATGCAAATATGAATCTTCATTTGTGATGTTTGTGAATTAGCTGAGCATAAAAGACAATCCTACCCTTCAACAAATAATAAAACCTTGATTCCTTTTATGACAAATCACTATGATGTCTAGAGACTTACTCAACCATGTCTTTATCTGTTTATAGATGGTTTGTTAATTTTAGTGACTATTGCATTAGATTGACTTGGGTTTACTTGATGAGAACAAAGAACGAGGTACTTTTGTTTCCAACAACAACAACAACAACAACAACAATAAAGCCTTAATCCCAAACAAGTTGGGGTACTTTTGTTTCCAACAATTCCATAAAATGATCTGTACACAATTTGATGCTCAAATTAAAATTCTAAGAACTGATAATGGTACAAAATACATGAATACAGTCTTTCGGAATTATTTGGGGACACGTGGAATTATACATTAGATTTCTTGTGTTAATACTAGTGCTGAAAATGGGGTATCTAAACGGAAAAATAAACATTTACTTGAGGTAGTTTGAGCTCTCATGTTCACTATGAATCTTCCTAAACCTTATTGGGGGATATTCTGTCTACAACATACTTAATCAACCGGATGACTCTTAGCATTCTAGAGTTTTAAAACACCTTTGTAAGTTTTGCAAGGTGGAAATTCATACATTGTACCACCAAAGGTCTTTGGTTGTATGTGCTTGGTTCATAAGACAAATGCTGGAAAATTGGAACCTTGAGCTCTTAAATGTATCTTTGTGGGATATTTTGGCACTTAAAAAGATTATAAATGTTACATGCACCTAGGTATTTTATGGTTATGGATGTCATGTTTTGGGAATCTGAACCTTACGTCCAACTACCTCTTTAGGGGGAGCATAGGAAGGAAGAAGTGATTAGTCCTTCCTTATTATCCCTTCTTCCAAATCTTCAAGGGGAGATAAATGAACAATAACCTTAGGAAGGGGAGCCACCTTAGGCTATAAGTATATTGGACATATTAGATTTGAGAACCTACACTCATCGAATCAAAAGGGTGGCCATTGAGCATGATACTCTTGATCAATTTGACTATCTAGATTCAAATCCTAAAAACTTTGAGGTATGTAATGAAACCACCTTGATTCCTGCTTCTATTTCTATCTTGATATTCCTATTGCTTTAAGGAAGTGTTAGAGTGTACAAACATCTCATAACTTAAGTTTGTGTTTTATGATTCATTGTCTCCATCCTATAGAGCTTTTGTCTTCTCTATTTCTTATGTGTCTATCCCACATGATTGGGAAAAAGCATGCCTTAATCTAAAATGAAAGGCTACTATGGTTCAGGAGATGCAAAGGTGTGTAGATTGAAGAAGGTATTGTACCCCTTGAAACAATCTCCTAGGGCATGGTTCGACCGATTCGGCAAAGCCATGATTTCTGTTAGATTTCATCAACTAATGATGATCTGTTAAGAATAGTGTTGTTGGGGTAGTAAACAGAGGCAAAACATAGAAAGGGGAAATCAGTAGAGGGAAGCCCTAACTGTAACACGAACAAATAACAATAATAGAAGGAGAGATGAACAAAAACCATAAATAAGGGATAAAGAACCAAAATCTATTTCATTAACAACAGAATTGATTCAAGAACAAGAAGAGAAGAAGAGAATGACTGATAAATCAACCCCTAGGAACAAGTTCCCGTGCTAGCAAATGCTAACTCTCAGCTACACAACTCCAATTTCAATTTCCCAGGGCATGCCCATTTCTATTCTATTCTCCTGCTTATATAGAGGTTAGTGATCCCCTTCCTACACAGAAAAAGACAGACGACTGTAATGGCCCCTGTCTCACTCCCTTGCCAAATTGGTCCCCACTTTTCACTCATGAAGACCCTCTTTGCTACATGTAACCTTCTCTTTTTGTCTGCTACTCTGCTCTCGTTACCCTTTGGTTGTCTGTTCTTATCATGATCACACTATTTATTAAACATTGTGGGGGTAAGATCAATTTGCTTATCATCTTTGTAGATGATATATTTTTAAAAGGGGATGATAAAGAAGAAATTGCTCGTTTGTAGAATAATCTAGCACTAGAATTTGAGATTATAGATTTGGGTAAGTTAACGTATTTCCTTAGAATAGAGGTAGTTAGATTTGATCTTCATCACTCTGAGAAAGTATATACTGGATCTTTTGCAATAAATAGGTATACTGGATTGCAAACCCACAGATTCCTTATTGAAGCAAACTATAAATTGCAAGTTGGTGTTAGAGAATCAATTGACTTGGGGAGATATAAGAGATTAGTTGGCAGATTGATCTACCTTTCACATGTTAGACCAAACATAACATATATAGTAATATAGTGAATCAGTATATGCCTGATCCATATGGATTACATTTAGAATATCTTTTTTTGTATGATGAGATATTGGAAATCTGCTTCTGGAAAAGGACTTCTTTTTTCAAAGCATGGACATCTTCAAATAAGGGCCTTTACAGATACAGATTGGGCTGAATCTCTTGAGATATGAGATCGACATCAGGTTATTTTACTTTTATCGGTAGTATTCTAGTTGCCTAGAGAAGTAAAAAACAGACTGTAATAGCTAGATCCAATGCAAAGGCTGAGCACAGAGATCTAGCTTTAGGCATTTGCGAATTATTATGGATAAGGAAGTTGATGGAGGAATTGAAGTTGTAAAAAATGAATGATTTGCACTTGTTGTATGACAACAAAGCGGCTATCAATATAGTCCATAATCTAGTTTAGCTTGATTGAACCAAACACGTAGAGATTGACCGACATTTTATAAAGGAGAAGATTGAAGATGGATCTTTGGGTGTCTCTTATGTGGCATCAGAAGATCAATTGGCTGATGTGTTCACCAAAGGATTAAGTTCCAAAATGTTTAACGTAGTCTGCAAGTTGGGCATATGTGGCATACATGGACTAACTTAAGGAGGAGTGTTATTATGTAGGAAGATTTGTAAAAGATTTTTTTTTAGGAATTATTTTTAGGAGCTTATTTAGGAATTAGGCAATTTTAATATTTAGGAATTAATGGTATTGATTAGCTTCCTATTTTATGGATAACCTTTGTATATAAATTGATGTACTCATTCAAACAAAATTAACACATGATAGAGAATTTTTTTTTTCTCTACAAGTTACTAGCTGATAACACAATCTTTCATTCTTGATTTAAGAAGCAAGTGGTTTATTTGAAAATTTTAGGGATGTGTTCATGTCTTAAGTTTTGTACACCTTGTGCTTCAGTATGCTTGTAACATGTCATTTTTAAATAATATAATTTGTTTTTAAAGCTAGAGCTTTGTACCACAAAAATCATCCAACTTCAATTTGATACCACGCAAAGTCCTTTTACCAAGACTTTGACCAAAAGTTAAGTCGTAAAATTCCATATTGGAATTAATAAAAAAAAATTTCTTTTATCCCTTGCACTTTCTCTCTATCCTTCTTTCTTCTTCCTTAACTTTCCTTTATATCTCCATTCTCTTGTTGATTAACCAAAATTGACGAAAAAAAAAAAAAAAAAAAACAGTTTCTTTGAACTTGAGCCTCTTAGATGCAAATTCCAAAATTTGGACCATGAAATCAAGGCTATGCTTGCCTCTCAAGACGTGAGGTCAATATTAGCAGTATGGGGATTGTACCCGAGTATGTGAAGGAACACAAGGATGCTGTTCTCAAGTGCTTTGAAATTTTGGATTTTTTTTTTTAAATTTGGATTTTTACTCTCCTTATGGCAATGTGGATTATGATAATGATCCTTTACATATGCTAAAATCCTTTTGCTTCAAAATGCACTCCAAATATTTCTAGAAGTTTGAGATACCAAAAGGAAGAAATTGATGTATCGGGGAGCTGAATTAGGAATGACTTGGGATGGAGTTGTGTATTAATTTGGGATGACCCTTTGTGTATAAAGTTGTTTATTTGTTCCTAATTTTGAGCAAATCAAATTTCCAATTCAATATGGTAATGCAAGTTTGGAACAACAAATCTTTTATCTTTTTCTTTTCTACTTTCGACGAATCTCTCTTCGTTCCTTCTCTTAGCCTTATAATTCTCTTATCTATGATTTTTTTTTTTGTTTCTTACATACTCTTTCATGATCTCTTTAATGGTTCGTTAAAAGTGGCACTAGTTGTTGTACACTCTTTTTCTCCTTTATTTTCCTTATCTCAAGGTTCTATTTTTCCTAAATATTAGGTCTCTCTTGTCCCTTTGCATGGATATAGTTATGAACATTTGGCAATAGAGAGGTTGTGGTAATGTTGGATAGGAAATTCTTGAGCTTGATCTTGCTTGTCAATTAGGCCTAATGCTTTTTTTTTATTTGTTTTATCTTTTCTTTATGTTCAAAATTTATAGAATGGAATTAAGGGTTGATGATTTTATTCTAGGGAATTATATTATTATTCGACTTAGAGTTTGAGGGATTATGTTTTTGTTGTTGATTTTAGTTTATCTAATGGAATGAAAAGGGGGAGGGGACGACATGAGGGGGGAAATAGTGTTAGTGCCATATGTAAGGATATTTTTTATTGTTAAAATGCCAACTTGACATGCTCAACTCATCTTTTGTCTGGAGTCTCTAATGAATTTGGCCCCATAAGAACTTTTGGTGGTATCAAATTGAAATTGAATATTTATTTTGGTTTGTTGTTTCTTATATGTTTTTTTCCTTCATCTATTGGTTGGTTAGTAAGAATAGTTGCATTCATTCTCATGTTTTTTTTTTCTCCTCTATTTTCCTTATTCAAGGATTTTGTTTCCAAATGTTAGTTCTTCCTTTTCTATTTTCATGGATATGGTTCTGACCATTTGGCAGTGGAGGCCGGAGGGATTGTGGCATGTTGGATAGAAAAATTCTTGAGCTTAATCTTGCTTGTCAATGGAGCCTAATGCTTTTTTTTTTTTTTTTTTGTTTAATTTTGTTAACAGAATATTACCTCATAAATTAGCTAGATTAGATAGCAATTAGTTCCAAAATATTCACTTCCTATGTAATCATCACCTATGCATATAAATATGACCTTTTTTTCTTGTCAATACACACTAATAAAATATTCCTCAGTATTTACTACAATTCAATTACTTTTTCATTTTTAAAATTAATAGAAATGGGTTAAAGGCTTGGTAGAGATTTGATTCAGGAATTATGTTTTTGCTGTTGATTTTGGTATATTGGAATGAAGAGAGAGGTGTGGTTGGAATGAGATGATATGATGGGGAGAGAGAATGCTAATGTCAAATGTAAGAATATTTTATATTGTCAAAATCACAAAATGCCAATATTGCATATTTTTGTGGTACCAATTTAAGTTGAGAGATGGCATTGAAACCACCTCTAAAGTTGAGGGACATTGGGTGAAATTAAGTTGAGCACAGAAAATTATGTCCAAAGTGATTTGGACTCACTTCCTTGTAAGCATGTTAATCCAAAGTGATTTGCATCAACTTTTAGTAGTTATTTTGGCATTTGTATGCCATAAATGTATTTGGTTGTATAGTTTTCTTAATCCATTGAACATTACGGTTTCTGCAAAAACATTTTGTGTCTGTGTGTTAATATGAATGGATCTTTTTTAGGGGACTGATGCAAACAATCATACTTCTGACTTTTATGTTCATAAAATCAGGATTTCCACAGTTGGCAATGCTGGCAAAGTATAGTTTGCCTCTAGGATTGCCATATTGTTAATTTATTTATTTTCCTGAAAGCTTTGTTGCTAAAAAGGCAAGAAGGGTTTGAGGATGATGAGGTATCTCCTCCATAGTGATGTACAATGTGATAATGATATTATTCATTATTCAGCCGCACCATAAGAGATACCGTTTGTATATAGTTTATACAACCACCATATGAGAAGGTTTGGAGTCTGTAGTCTGGCACGCATTAGTAGTCCTGCATGCAATTTAGAGTTTGATCTCAAGTTATGAGTTGGATATGTATCTTGGTTCTTTTACATGCATTGTTATATTACATATAAGATGATGCTTACTTATATTTTTTTAATTGAACTTCAATCAGGTAGCATCGTCTCTGAATTCCTCCTACTGTTACATATTGCACAATGAATCCTGTGTCTTTACTTGGTCTGGAAACCTTACAACCTCAGATGATCAGGAACTTCTGGAAAGGCAGTTGGATCTGATAAAGGTTTATAAATTTTCTTAATAATTTCCATAAGTACTAATATTTTCTGGTGGGTGTGTATTTGAATTGAACTTTTTCTCAACGTATGAAGAAAAAGCAATAATGAAAAAAATGTCGATATAATCTAACAAATAAACTTGAGGATCAAGACCAAAAAAAAAAAAAAAAAGAACATGTCAATATTTTATGAATTTACTATTATCCATGTTTCATTTACAAAAGATGCGATTTAAGGCATATTCTGTAAGAAAATTAAACTAGAAACAGAAATGTGATGAACCCCAGAGTTAGCAACCAGGAAAAGCAAGACAGAATTGCAGAAATTATGGATAAACCAAGAAATAAATGGGAACTGTAAATCTGTAATATTGTATTCAATATAAAAGGCCTAACTGCACTTACAGGGGCAGTATTCCTCCAAAACCAACTCTCAAATGGAGACTATAATCTGAAAATACCCAATGCCTTGCTACTACTCATGACAGTGTATATATAGTTATGTTAATGAGGGACCACTACTAAAAACTGACAGGGGAATATTTATCATATCCCCCCCTACTACGTAACCGATTCTATAACAAACTCATTTTCCTATTTTATTGAAAGCAACAGAAATAATTCCAGCTCATCAGCTACTGCAATCATCCATACAGCTAGGACTTATTCTTCTCTTTGAATCATGGGTCTTGTTGCTGGGCTTCGCTTCTTCTTGCGCTGATAAACACGCAGGGGCTTATCAAAATGATAGTTCTATGACTGCTCTATTGTTATAAGTAAAATTAGTTTTTAAAATTGATGTGTCAAATCTTTTTCAGAAGTACATGCACAAGTAATTAAAACACAGGAGCATGTGCAACTCATATAATAATAACTAGCGCAGTTGTAGCCGCTACAACAACTAAGCCTGAATCCCAAACTAGTTGGGTTGGTTGTATGGTTTCTTTATCACCGTCCAGCTCTGTTAGACACCAAGTCTGGAATAATAAGACTTTTACAACTGCTACCAAAAAATAAAATAGTATAAATTATTTAACTTAATTTTGAGCTCTTCATAATTTATTAAAAATTTATGTAGCATTTAGGGTTTGGGTTATTATATCAATTTTTAACTTTATTAGAAACAATAAGCTCTTCTATTTTTCATAAACTTAACTAATTGCGCTTTTTATTTTTATTTTTTTTCTGGCATTGTTTGAAGCAACCCCAGTCTGGATATACCAAACAAAGAGCCAGAATTAAGCTCTATAATATAAAAGGGTGTCTTAGTACAGAAAGCTTTACACTTAGTCGTCTTTGCTGATCAACTCAACTGTGTTGAGCAATCAAATCCTTGAATTAATTATTTTAAATTGATTTCTTGCGTATAAGTAAGCTTCTTTCAAGATCAACTTGTTTCTGATTTAATCTCTTGTTAATTACTTCCTTGTATGCTCATGAACATTCTGCAGCCAAATGTACAGTCCAAGCCACAAAAGGAAGGTTCAGAATCTGAACAATTTTGGGATCTGTTAGGAGGGAAATCTGAATACCCCAGCCAAAAAATTGGAAGGGAACTGGAAAGAGATCCTCACCTTTTCTCTTGCACATTCTCAAAGGGTAAGGAATTAACCTTCTCTGCCTATAGATTCTTTTGTCCTCTCGTTTTGTTTTTGTCTTATTTAAATTGAAAATATCTGGTTCCTAATCTTTTTTTCTTTCTTGGTCTTAATTACTGCCAAAATGCATGCTGATCTGCAGGAAATCTGAAGGTGTGTATGCATTCTGGTTTATCATTTCTTCATAGTAATATCCATTCCTGATATAATTCTTAAGTTATGCACTTGTGCTTGTCTTAAACCTGTGGTTTTTTTTCAAAAAAATTTTACCACTTCTATATGCATTCATGTGTTCATGGATTTTGGAAGCAGTAGTCCAAAAACTTGTTGCTTGTTCACCCGCAAGTATACGGATCGCAATGTAGTAATAAAATATTGTTCCCACGAGGAACGGGTTATGTCCACTTATTACTCATTTTTCATGTTGTGTTTGCAATAAATCGGTACATCTATGAATCATTTACTAATTCTAATAAGAAACCTAAATATGAGCAATTAGACATAATTATGTATAGAAAAACAGTAACTCAAGTAACAGTAGATCATATCTTTATAAAATCTTCCCTTTCGTCAAAACTCGGTTTTTAGGAATTCAATATTCTTAAATGCATTCATAATGTTTTAACCAACCTCTCGGTCTGTATTAAAATCATGATATACATTTACATCTAAATGTACTTCATTCCTCATTTTAACAAAATATTAACCTAGAACTTGTTCTTTGCTTATTTCAACAAGGTAAAGTCAAATTCTGTCAACATAAGTTAAACTTGTATCATGCAATTTGTTTTAACCATTATCATGTTTAAGCCAAATGCTATGTTATTAATATGGATTGCTTAAGTTCTTTCTGTGAATAAACAAACCATTGAAAATAAAATTCAAGATCAATAAAATAACTTTAAGAAATATTGCATTCACTAAAATCCACATATACAATGTTAGTTTTGCCAAAAGTAATAAAGTACAACAACCAAGAGATCTTAATGAACAAGAAGAATTTTACAAAACTGAAATCATTTCTCGCCTCTATGAGGGCGTCACACCTCGAGGAATCTCTTGAGTTGTTGCTAGACTTGATCGTTGGAATGACTCTCGTCTTTTCCTGAAAAGTGACTTGAGTTCTGCTTCTAATTTCTTTGTATTCTGTCTTTTTAAATTGCTCTCTAGATGATCCCTTCTTGCTGCCTTTTTGGCTGCTTTAATAGATGGATGAAGTGTGGAAGTTGTAGAACAGTTAGTTGATCAGTTGGGGTCGGTTTTGGCCGGTTCTTGCAACTATCAACGGTTGGTCAAGGTGAAACAACATGACTCCTCGATCAGCCACTAAATTCTGCAACTGTCAATGTCGTGTCGCGACCAAGAATATTGGATTCGCGGTTGCGACTTGATCTTAGGAAGCCACTGCCCGAAGTTTGGTCCAAGTCGCGATCGCGAATTGTGATGTCGCGACCGCGAGAACTTTCTGCTTGATTTTTGGCAAGTCTCGCGACCGCGAGGAAATGTTTCGCATGCGCGAATTCCGTTCCAAAAGCCCTTTCTCGGATGTCTTCAACTCGCGACCAAGAAACCTTGTGGTCGCGGTCGCGAGTTTTGTCTGTGATGACCAAAAACTCACCATTTTTTATCCTTTTTAGCTTTATTTCCACCTTCCAATGCTTATCTCCATACCTGTACTCATTTTAACCCAGAACTACACAAAAACAAGTGAAACATAACAAAAACATACAAAAACACACACAAATCAACACAATAAAATATAGTACTTAAGCAATGCCATCAGTAGTCCTCAGATGGCATCTAATATTTTTTTCTTTTGGCCAAAGATAGAAATTCGGGCCTCTAATATATTAAGATTATAAATTGACTTCATGTTAAAGACATTACATTGCAAGTTTTACTCCATGGTTGTATCTTTCATTTGTTATTGCAGGTGGCTGAGATATACAATTTTACCCAGGATGATTTGATGACAGAAGACATATTCATCCTCGATTGTCACTCAGATATCTTTGTCTGGGTGGGGCAACAGGTCGACTCCAAGAGTAAAATGCATGCTTTAACTATTGGAGAGGTATGTTTTTGCCAGATCCTGGCATGGCGTTGCAAACAGTGCTTTTTTCTTTCTGTTAAAAGTTTTCATTAAAAGTAATGCCCTGTTTGTTTTTTTGCCTGATGGATGAATGAACTGTGATGCCAAACAACTGATTTTGTTATTTGATTCTTAAACCTCAATGAAATTTTGAATTAGGATCCAGATATTTACAATTTGTGGATATTAGTTTTAAAATAATTTACTATAGCTATTGCCATCTGCATTGATTTCTTTTTTGTTACCAACAGAAATTTCTTGAAAATGATGTTCTGTTGGAGAATTTACCTCGTGAAACACCAATATATATTGTCATGGAAGGGAGTGAGCCACCTTTCTTTACACGTTTCTTTGAATGGGACTCTGCAAAATCTGCTGTAAGTTAAATTATAATTATGTTAAAGCAGTTGGTATGACTTTGGATTTCAATGGTAGATTTTAATGTTTTCAATTGGATGCAGATTGTCGGAAACTCATTCCAAAGAAAACTTGCAATTGTCAGAAATGGGAGTACTCCTATTTTAGATGTAAGATATTTTCATTTGCTTTCGAAGTTTCTCAAGACATTTAGTCGTACCTTCCCCAGTTTCACACTCATTTTATGTGTGTGGTTTAATATTAATCTTTGGATCTTCTGTTTGATTTCAGAAATTGAATTACGCTGCCTGGGTAATTTGAGTACCACAGCTGTTGATTCCTCTTAATACTTGATGTTAAATCCCACATTTGTGTGGAACAAGGGTTATGTACCCCTTATCTCCTTAGGCACCCCCTCCCCTTTTGAGCTAACTTTTAGGTGGAGTTAGGTGTATTGGGCCTCTCGTTCGTATTTCACGTGTTAGTTGGTCTAAATGTGAAAGGAGTGTGTTAAGTCCCAC
The DNA here is from genome assembly GCA_948266635.1 of Cnidoscolus chayamansa. Lineage (NCBI taxonomy): Eukaryota > Viridiplantae > Streptophyta > Magnoliopsida > Malpighiales > Euphorbiaceae > Cnidoscolus > Cnidoscolus chayamansa. The sequence continues at coordinate 3,449 of CAOGCB010414367.1, read as the reverse complement.
ATTGGTTTGGAATAAGGGTTATACGTCCTAAGGCCTTAGGCATCTCTCCTTGAGCCTAGCTTTTGGGGCGGAGTTAGGCCCGATCTATTTTCTTAACGCTTGAATATGCAGAAAGCTTACTGAAAATCATGCAAGGAAAAGCTGTGGTGTGAGGATTAAAAATGGAAGAAACAGAATGTTTAATCGTCTGTGATTCATTTATAGTTATTTTCATTATCTGTCTATTTATATCTTGGTTTTAGATTGAAAAGCTCCAGAAGTTGCTTTATAACTTGAAATTTATCTCTGTGAATATACTGGATGCATCAAAAGATTATGAAATGATTCAAGAGCATATGAACTCTAGATTATACAGCCATGAAATCCTTTTTATATGCATAAGCTATTGCTGCCACTATGCAATTCAACATTGTTTCTGATTACATGAATCTTGCATGTTTAGAAACCCAAACGAAGAACACCTGTAACCCATGCGGGAAGATCTAGTGTGCCCGACAAATCTCAGCGTTCCAGAAGCATGTCTTTCAGCCCTGATCGAGTTCGTGTGAGGGGCAGGTCGCCAGCTTTCAATGCACTGGCTGCTAATTTTGAGAACCCTAATTCAAACTCTAATGCCAGGAATCTTTCAACCCCACCGCCTGTTGTTAGAAAGATATATCCAAAATCTGGGACCCCGGATTCAGTAACACTGGCTCCCAAATCATCATCTATAGCGGCAGTTACTGCAACTTTTGAACAGCCACCACCAGCACGACAAGTTATCATGCCCCGATCTGTGAAAGGTATTTATTATTCAAGCTTGTTGAAGGCTGACTTGTACATTTACAGTCTCCCTGATGCATAAACTTGACATGACTCTTATATGCTATGAAGTGAGCCCTGATGCACCAAAATCAACTCCTGAAAAATCAACAGCAGAGTTAAACAATAAAGAGAACTCTGTGGGCAGCAGAATGGAATCCCTCACCATAAAGGAGGATGTGAAGGAGTCCATAGCTGATGACGAGGGACGGCTCCCAATATATCCATATGAACGCCTTAAAATTAACTCAACAGATCCGGTTACTGAAATTGATGTCACCAAACGAGAGGTAAATAGTAAACAATTGGTAATACATGTGTAAAGCAGACATTTATGCAACTGTTCTTAGATATTTCTGTTTATTGCCTGCAGACTTACCTCTCATCAGCAGAGTTCAGAGAGAAATTTGGGATGGCAAAGGGTGCCTTCTATAAGATGCCAAAATGGAAACAGAACAAGCTTAAAATGGCCCTCCATTTGTTCTGAGTTTCCTTAATACCTTCAGCTCCCTGCTGCCTCAGCTGCAGGTGGAAGAAAGCTTATTTGTGAATCCGTACAAATTCTTCCCCTAGAAAGAAACATCTTTAGCATCCTTAATTGCTTTGAAATATTCTGAATACTCCACTCTATTTCTTCCTACAGTGGGGGTGAGCTGAGTTTCTCAAAAGTGAAAGGGACAGCATCAGTGCATTTTTAGCTGCTTATGCTCCCAGGAAGATTGTTTTCTTGATTGATGGACACAACCAGAGATATTTTTTCCCATTTTCTTTTTCCATCTGGTGGTTTGAGCGTCTAGCTTTATTAAAAATTTTCCCCGCCTTATTGGTTGAGTTAGTTGTTTGGTATTCTTTATGGTCACAGGTTTGTTGTGAGCTTGCATTTTTGTTTTCCATTTTTCAATTGAAAATTTGATTTCTGTATTGATTAGGTGATTGTGAATGCAGACAGATTAGAATGTATTGTATGACTGAGGATGGAAAGCGTGTACAGCAGAGTGTAAAAAGCAGTCCACTCATTTAATTTGTTTTTTTTTTTTAATAAAAGTGTGCTTTTATTTATTCAGTTGTTTTGTCTTCAATTTTTTTTTTTTTTTTGTATGGGGAATGCCGAGGGAAAGAACACATCTCCAGAGTTTTGGTATTTCACCTGCCATTTTTTGGGTTGATTTTTGATCTTGGTTTATATCCTTTTTCTTACTGCTCATGCAATTTTTATTTATTTATTTTTTTAAATTGGAGATTTGGTTGAACCCTAATGAATTCAAAGTGAACTAGTAGCTTTTATCTGTTATTTGACTTAAGTATTCCCCCCCCTCATCCTTTTTTGAAATATTTAAAATATATTTATGTGCCGCATCATGTGTTAGGTTTAAGAATCACTTACGAAACTTTAAATCATATCACAAGCATGCATGTGAGTGGAAAGAGCTAAAGCTTGTCATATCATCAGTTTTGGCAATTACAAAAATATGAGATTTTAGGAATTTTTTATTTTAATTTTAAATATAAGTTACCTTTTTGCATTTTTTATTATTCTCAAAGAGTTTCAAATAAAGATGAATTTTTTTTTACTAGTATAATTTTGATCAATTTTTCTCTACTTTTCTCTCATCTAATTTTGAAAGATATCTTTTTTTTAATCTTTGTCGGTTTTTGGCAAGTTCCTTTTACTTAGAAATTTTTGTGTTTCTCTTCTTAATTAAAATTAGACAAATTATAGAATTGTATTAGTTTAATTTTTAATCTCACATTTATTAACATGCAAGAAACTTTTAAAAATCTTCGAACTCATTTATTCTAAACTTAACTAAATTCTTACTACAAGCTATTTTTTTTCTTTACAAGCCACATCAAGCATGTGTAAGTGCTTACAAACAGCATGTGAGATTCATTACTATTTGGAATTCACTCATTCTTAAGTTTTGTTGCAAACTGATTTTCCTTCAAAAGCCAGATCGGATGTGTAAAAGTGCTTATAAACATTTCTCCTTATTCAAAATTTGTTACCCCTCAAATGGTACATTATTTTGGTATTACTCTAACAACCTGCCTATGCCGATTGCTACCAGAATTATAATATCAAACATTCGAAGGTGACTGAAACTCTAACAACTCATAAATATTAATTTTAATATATTCCATTAACATAAACATAAACATTATAATAATCTCATGCATATAGAAGAATTCTGGTACATATAAACTTAAGGAATAATTAAAGTCCTAGTATAGATGTCTCATATTATATCTGTACATATTATCGTAATGACCATAAACATAAGTACCAAAATCTTGATGTAAACATTTAAGACATATGAGATTATAAAAATATTTTCTTTACAATTTACACATCCTAAGGGCAATATACATAAACTACATCATAGGATCACATTTGAGCTACCCGGCATTTTTCGGTACTTCCTACACATACCTGTGAAAATCCATCAGAATTTACTATATATTCTGTAGTCTCACTAGCCCAAATTTTAGCAAACTCCTATTGGTATTGCTCATCTTTCTGAGCTGCTACTCTAATATGCTCAATCAAGATAGGTTTTACCATCAATTCTGCTATCAGTCCACCATTAGAACCATATGAAATCACAACATTCAACTTTTGTACTTCTCGCACCAAAATCATTAGTGTT